>OX243828.1:29233500-29272135 GCA_945859605.1 Lumbricus rubellus | reverse complement strand
TTTTTACAATTTAAACACCATTTTAATCCTGACATATTTGTCTAACATTGGTGAAAATATAAAAGTTCCAGTCACAATATTGACGTCATAATGACGTCAGTTGCATCAAAATGCATTTAGCCGGCCATTCATGCATGGTTCGGTTGGTATTATTGGCTTTTGGTAAAACGGAAATCCATTTAATAGAACCAGGAATGAAAATAAATGCAGCTTATTACAGGGATTGTCTGCTCCATATAAAATTGATGCCTGACATTCGGGAATGTTCGGAACAATAGCCTACACATTTCAACAAAATGGTGCTTCAGTTCACTGAGTTCGTCAATATTTTGAACTGTTGACTAAGGAGACTCAGATTTCATTCCTCTTAATCTTTGGCCGCTAAACGCCGCCCGCCTAATCCCGCTGATAATAAGACCTGGGGACTGATGGAGGAGAAGGTGTACAACACAAGGATAAGAGACTCTGAGACACTGAAGAACTCCGTGAACGAATTGTTAATGTTAATGCCTATTTTGATAAGCTGGTTATCGATGCTGCTTTTGGCTATTAGCGCGACCGTTTTGAAGCTTACGTTGAGGCCAAAGGTGTACACTTTGGCCACAAATTGCAGTCTGACATAATTCAGATATAAAAATAAAATTAAACCTACATTTAATATTGATAAATTAAATCATAAAAATATTGAAATTTTGGATGATTTTGCGCATTTATCTCTTAATTTTGACTTTTTGTGCAAATGACGTCATTGTGACGTCATTATTTGGACTGGAACTTTTATATTTGCAGAGTTGTTAGAGAAATATGTTGGGATAAAAACGGTCTTTGAATTGTAAAAATCGATTAATAATGACATGACGTAGTCTACTTGGGAGCTCGACCAGAATAATACTATGATCAACGATCACTGAAAATTTTCCAAGGCAACTAAATAACATTTTAAAATAATGATGACATCCCGTCTAGCTAGCCCGGAGGGCTAGCCAATAGGGATGAAGTGTTAGCGACTTCATTTTCAAGGCCTCGGCATATGAGGGCGGTGGCCAATCCTCTCCCTCGCCGTCTCATCATCCACTGACCGTGAGGTCAGTGTACTCATCATAGCTGAGTCGGCTAGGGGGTGCTTGTGGAACAGAAACCTCGTTGCGAATTTCTGCCCCGGCAGATTTTTTAATAGCTGAAAAGATCTCAGATCCGGTGGAACGATCGAAGTCTTCGTAGCATTAAAGTTAGATATATATTTTTTTTATATACAATTATATATATAAATATAATTATATATATTGTAGGCTATGTTATATGTTGCAGTAGAGAACAGAAAAATAGAGATTCCAGCATTATAGTGCATCTGTGATCAAGAATATCGCGGATGATGATGATGATGATGATGATGATGATGATGATGATGATTATGATTATGATTATGATTATGATGATGATGATGATGAAGATGATGATGATGAGGATGATGATGATGATGATGATGATGATGATGATGGAGCCAAAGTCTCAGCGGTCGGCAATACATCGACCAGATTGTTTTGAGTGTAGACTTTGCATCATTGTGCTGCAATGGACGAGAGGAGACATTCTGCTAACATCAGTCGGAAATTATCATCATCATCATCATCATCATCATCATCATCATCATCATCATCATCATCATCATCATCATCATCATCGTCATCATCATCATCGTCGTCATCATCATCATAAGTCACATTAATCACATTAATGCTGAAATAGAGGTCTTATTCTCCAGTATTGTCAAGGGAACCAAAGATATTGTCCTACTAGGAGATTTTAACATTGACCTATTAAAAATCAATGAACATAAAGAAACTAATATATTTTATAATAACCTGACTTCCCATCAGCTTATCCCAGCCATCACGAAACCCACTCGTATCACACCAACCTCATCAACTTTGATTGATAACATATTCACTAATGCCTGGTCTAGTCTGATTGATTCAACCATTTTCATAGCTGACTTGTCTGATCACCTGCCAGTATTCGCACACTTTGCATTTGGTAATTACAAGAGAAGCTTCCCGAATTATTATGACCATCGCATAATTAATGAGGAAAGATCAGAACAATTTAAATCCCTACTTGCTGATAGTAATTGGGATAATGTCTCGACTGCATGCAATAATGGAGATGCTGACGGGGCATATGAAGTGTTTATTGAAAAATATAAAAACGCTTATGATCAGGCCTTCCCGATTGTGTCTAAAAAAAATAACGCTAAGGGGTCTAGATTTAAGCAACCCTGGATGACTGCTGGGCTCCTCAAGTCTAGTAAGAAGAAAGCTTCATTGTACTTAAAATATATAAAAAATCCAAATGCTTATAATAAAAATAAATTTACTGTATATAGGAATAAATTTAAGGCTATTAGAGTCAAAGCAGAAAAAAATTACTATGCATCTGAATTCTGCAAATATAAAGACGACCTAAGGAGGACTTGGAAACTCATTCGCTCCATAATGCAATTGGAAAATAAGGAGACACAAATTGAATCGTTAAAAATTAACGGAGAAAATGTTAAAGATCCAGAAAAAATGGCCAATAGCTTCAATAACTACTTCACCAACATAGCCCATTCTTTGGCAAAGAAAATACCAGATTCACCTCTCCCTTACCATAGTTACTTACAGGCCCCTCGGCAGAACTCTATGGGTTTCCTAATGGTATCCCCGGAGGAAATTATGGATATTGGCCGTGATATACGTTTAACGCATAGCAAAGGTGTTGACGATATAGACCCCTGTATTGCGGCCCCCAATCTCTCCTTGGTTGCCAGACCTTTAGCGGAGATAATAAATTGTTCATTTAGTAGTGGGATTGTTCCACAAGGCATAAAAATAGCTAAAGTGGTCCCAATACTAAAAAAGGGCGATAAGGACAATGTAATCAATTACAGACCCATTTCCGTTCTTCCTTACTTCTCCAAGTTCTATGAAAAACTTATGTATAATCGACTCTATGGCTATGTTAAAAACTCTAACATCATTTATCCATCTCAGCATGGATTTCAACCTGGTCATTCCCCCTATATGGCCTTATTAAATATGCAGGACATGATTTCAAAGGCTATTGAAAATAATGAATACTCAGTGGGAATCTTCTTTGATCTAGCTAAAGCGTTTGATACGGTAGACCATAATATTTTGCTTAAAAAATTAGACAACTATGGAATTAGGGGGACTCAGCTCAGATGGTTTGCCAGCTATTTTGAGAGCCGTACACAAAGAGTTCTCTGTAATGGTGTCCTTTCTGAGCTAGGGTTGATCAAATATGGAGTTCCTCAAGGCTCCAACCTCGGACCACTCCTTTTCCTGCTTTATATTAATGACTTGGCCAATGTCTCTCCAACAATGTTTTTTATTCTATTTGCCGATGACACCAACGTTTTTTACTCCAATGGTTCATGGCAGACGTTGTTTCAAACTGTGAACGTTGAACTATCTAGCATAGCTGTTTGGTTCCATGCAAATAAACTCACCCTTAATTTAGATAAAACCAACTTTATTTTATTTAAATCCCACCGGAAAATAAAGCCAAATGACAATCTCTGTTTGCTTATTGATGATATTTCCATCAATCAAGTTGAATCTACAAAATTCTTAGGTGTGCATATAGATCAACATTTGACCTGGAAAGTTCATATTAATCAAATTGCAACTAAAATTGCTAAAAATATTGGTATTATTTCCCGCGTTGCTTATATCTTGCCAAAGACAATTAGAATGAATTTGTATTATACCCTTGTCTACCCCTACCTCACATATTGCAACCTTGTTTGGGCATCGACATACGAATCCAGGCTTCATAAACTTGTAATCTTACAGAAGAGGGCTGTTCGTATAGTTGCGGGTATTCGTAAACGGGAACACACTGGCCCTTCCTTTAATGAACTTCATCTCCTGAAAATTGACCAGATAAAGGATCTCCAAATTAGCGAGTTCTTTTTTCGACTCGAACACGGTCTCCTTCCTTCGGTATTCCAAGGTTACCTCCCTCACGCCTCTGACATCCATTCGCATTTCACTAGGAATTCATCTGCTTTTCGCCCTGTCAAAGCTCAATCTAATACTAGGCGGTTTACTATTAAATCTTATGGCACTAAAGTATGGAACACAATACCAATTGACATTCGTCAATCGAGTAGTCTGCAGGTATTTAAAAAGAAACTTCGTGTTCTTCTACTCTCCTCCACTAATGCTACTTGAAGTGCACATGACCATGTGTAGTTAAGATTTTAGTTAAGTACTTAGTTAAGTTTGTTTCTCTATATGCTCTTGACAATATAAGCTTTTCTGCAATCTGTCATCACCTAATTTGTTTTAGTCTCTTTCTTTTAAGCTATCTTGATTAATTTTTTTTGGGACTTTTTTACTTGGGTGACCCTTCCCAGCGGGATGTCCATCCCTTTTGGGCCCCCCTTTGTAGCCAATGCATGCATGTTTTGTACTTTTATTGTTTTCTTGTTTTCTGGTTGCAATAAAGTGAATTGTATTGTATTGTATTGTATTGTAATCGTGATCGTAGGTCTAATCGTAATCAACAAACCTGAAAATGCCACTCGTAAGCCATTCGCGGAGCACCAGCTTATTCAGGAGCGCTGCGTTGCGTCAAAAGGGTTGTTATTAAGAGTATTCGAAGGGTGGTCCGGGTCGGGCTACCATAGAATCAGAGCCAATCACAGGGTTGATCGACGTCGATTCTTCATGACTTTTGAAGAATTTCTTATCGATAATTAGTTGAGACAGAGAAGGAAATGAAGACGAGACGACACGACACAGCCACCGACCAACCTCATCAGAATCATCATCCATCATCAACATCCAACATCAGCATCCATCATCAGCATCATCATCAGC
This sequence comes from Lumbricus rubellus, assembly GCA_945859605.1. Taxonomy (NCBI): domain Eukaryota; kingdom Metazoa; phylum Annelida; class Clitellata; order Crassiclitellata; family Lumbricidae; genus Lumbricus; species Lumbricus rubellus. The sequence continues at coordinate 29,267,246 of OX243828.1, read as the reverse complement.
ATCCATCAACAACATCCATCATCATCATCAGCATCAGCATCAGCATCCATCAACAACATCATCATCAGCATCTATCAACAACATCCAACATCATCATCAGCATCCATCATCATCATCAGCATCAGAATCATCATCCATCAATATCATCAGCATCCATCATCATCATCAGCATCAGCATCTATCAACATCATCATCAGCAGCAGCATCCATCAACAGCATCCATCATCAGCATCCAACAACATCATCATCATCAGCATCCATCATCATCACCAACATCATCACCATCAACAGCATCCATCATCAGCATCATCATCAGCATCTATCAACAACATCCAACATCATCATCAGCATCCATCAACAACATCCATCATCATCATCAGCATCAGCATCAGCATCCATCAACAACATCATCATCAGCATCTATCAACAACATCCAACATCATCATCAGCATCCATCAACAACATCCATCATCATCATCAGCATCAGAATCATCATCCATCAATATCATCAGCATCCATCATCATCATCAGCATCAGCATCTATCAACATCATCATCAGCAGCAGCATCCATCAACAGCATCCATCATCAGCATCCATCAACAGCATCATCCATCATCAACATCCAACATCAGCATCCATCATCAGCATCCATCATCAGCATCCATCAATAGCATCCATCATCAGCATCCATCATCAGCATCCAACAACATCATCATCAGCAGCATCCATCATCAGCATCCATCAACAACATCAGCAGCAGCATCCATCAACAGCATCCATCATCAGCATCCATCATCAACATCCATCATCAACATCAGCAGCAGCATCCATCAACAGCATCCATCATCAGCATCCAACAACATCATCATCATCAGCATCCATCATCATCACCATCATCATCACCATCAACAGCATCCATCATCAGCATCATCATCAGCATCTATCAACAACATCCAACATCATCATCATCATCAGCATCCATCATCATCACCATCAACATCATCATCAGCAGCATCCATCAACAGCATCCATCATCAGCATCCATCAACAACATCCATCAACAACATCAGCAGCAGCATCCATCAACAGCATCCATCATCAGCATCCATCAACAGCATCCATCAACAACATCAGCAGCAGCATCCATCACCCGCATCATCATCAGCATCTATCAACAACATCCAACATCATCATCATCAACATCCATCATCAGCATCCATCAACAGCATCCATCATCAGCATCCATCAACATCATCATCCATCATCAACATCATCAGCATCCATCATCATCACCATCAACATCATCATCATCAGCATCGATCATCATCACCATCAACAGCATCCATCAACAGCATCCATCAACAGCATCCATTAACAGCATCCATCAACAGCATCCATCATCAGCATCATCCATCATCAACATCCAACATCAGCATCCATCATCAGCATCCATCATCAGCATCCATCAACAACATCATCATCAGCATCCATCAACATCATCATCATCATCATCATCATCATCATCAGCATCATCAGCAGCATCCATCAACAGCATCATCCATCATCAACATCCAACATCAGCATCCATCATCAGCATCCATCATCAGCATCCATCAACAACATCAGCAGCAGCATCCATCAACATCATCATCATCATCATCATCATCATCAGCATCATCAGCAGCATCCATCAACATCATCCATCATCAACATCCATCAACAGCATCCATCAACAACATCAGCAGCAGCATCCATCATCATCACCATCAACATCATCATCATCAGCATCGATCATCATCACCATCAACAGCATCCATCAACAGCATCCATCAACAGCATCCATTAACAGCATCCATCAACAGCATCCATCATCAGCATCATCCATCATCAACATCCAACATCAGCATCCATCATCAGCATCCATCATCAGCATCCATCAACAACATCATCATCAGCATCCATCAACATCATCATCATCATCATCATCATCATCATCAGCATCATCAGCAGCATCCATCAACAGCATCATCCATCATCAACATCCAACATCAGCATCCATCATCAGCATCCATCATCAGCATCCATCAACAACATCAGCAGCAGCATCCATCAACATCATCATCATCATCATCATCATCATCAGCATCATCAGCAGCATCCATCAACAGCATCCATCATCAACATCCATCAACAGCATCCATCAACATCATCCATCATCAACATCCATCAACAGCATCCATCAACATCATCCATCATCAACATCCATCAACAGCATCCATCAACAACATCAGCAGCAGCATCCATCATCATCACCATCAACAACATCAGCAGCAGCATCCATCAACAGCATCCATCAACATCAGCAGCAGCATCCATCACCCGCATCCAACATTAGCGTCCATCATCATCATCCATCATTATCATCAGCAGCATCATCATTATCTTTAGCAGCATCGTCTTCTCGTTTCCATAGCTACCGGAGTCTGACATAAAATTATCATCCAGCGAACATCAATCGTAAACCGACGGATGACAACGACGAACTATGATGATCATGATGGCCCATTGATGGTGGTGGCGCTACTACTACTATTACTACTACGACTACTACTATTATAAACTACTACTACTGCTACTGCTACTGCTGCTACTACTCAGTGTTATTTTAGTTCCAGCATTAATTTTTATTCCTATTCTTATTCTATTCCATTGTTGTAATTTTTATTCTAGTTTTAGTTCTTCTTTATAAATAAATTTCGTTCTTATTCTAGTTCCACTTCCTTTTTAGAAATAATTTTAGTTACAGTTCCAGTTCCAGAAAATTTATATTTCTAGTTCCACTTCCAATTCCACTTCTCATAGTTATGTCTAACACGAATGATTGCAGTAACACACAAAACAGTGTCTCGAGTCTTTTGACCTATTTATAAGATTAGTAAATTGCGGACAATGTGAATGCGACTGTTAATGCCGCTGCGACTCTTTATTAAATGCTGGCAAATGCACTGCTACTATCATAGCGCCGCGTGGTGACAAATCAGAGGCCGCCTTCAGTCCAAAAAACTACTATTTTAAAAAAATTCTATTCCTATTCCGTTCTCGTTTCAGAAAAATATTGAAATTTTTATTCCTATTCTATTCTCGTTCCAGAATTATTTTTTCCCAGTTTTCGTTCCATGGAACGAAATTAAAATAATTATTATTCTTATTCTATTCTCAGAAACTAAAATAACACTGCTGCTACTACTACTACTACTACTACTACTACTACTACTACTACTACTACTACTACTACTACTACTACTACTACTACTACTACTACTACTACTACTACTACTACTACTACTACTACTACTACTACTACTGGACCGCTGTAACAGCCTGCTGGCCGGTGCGCCTGCGAGTCTTTTGGATGGACTTCAGTCGGTGCTTAATGCCGCTGCGAAGCTCGTTTGTAGGAGAAAATATGATCAAGTTACACCACTCCTACGCGATGTCTTGCACTGGCTGCCTGTCCCGTTCCGAATTGAGTTTAAGCTCAGTTTGCTGGTCTACAAATCGCTTCACGGGACAGCGCCTGAATACATCCGCGACTACTGTTCCGAGACCCATTCCTCTGCTTCCGGGCTGCGACTTAGGCCGCTTGGGAAGACCGACCTTCGTGTACGGAGGATGAGGACACGTTTCGGCGACCGCGCATTCTCGGTTGCTGATGCTGGAAGTCTTCCACCGGACATCAGATTGGCCGCCTCAGTGGACTCTTTTAAATCAAAGCTTAAATCTTATGTTTTCCAAGGTTTATCCTGCAGTTAGCCGTGTGTAGTAGTGGTAGTAGTATTAGTATTAGTGGTAGTAGTATTAGTATTAGTATTAGTAGTAGTAGTAGTAGTAGTAGTAGTAGTAGTAGTAGTAGTAGTAGTAGTAGTAGTAGTAGTAGTAGTAGTAGTAGTAGTAGTAGTAGTAGTAGCAGCAGCAGCAGCAGCAGTGACAGTAGTAGTACAAGTAGTAGTAGCAGTGGCAGTAGCAATAGCAGTAATAGTAGTAGTAGCTCTATAGCACATTTAGCAGTAGTAGTATTTGTTTGGTCGTTTTCTTTAAAAGACGTTTTGTTTTGTTTAGTTTAGATTCATGCCTTTTGTATTGCGCTGTGTTTGCCGTTCCTCTCCCGTCCCTCATTTTTACTCCCTCCTTTTATCTCTCGTTCACTCCCTCTCTCCTCTCCCTTCCTTCCTCCCTCCCCTTTTAATCAAATCCAGGTGGACTATGCATGTTGCTATAAGACTGCAATTATCGAACGACTGCTGCATACTTCAATCATCGTCTCATCAATTATTTTTCTTTAAACGAGTTTTTGTCAGACGACGATTCACCAAAACCACTCGCAACTTACTAGAAAAACAACTCTTAGACTAAGATTGACTAAGAGGCGGAGGCGGAGGCGGCGGTTCCTTCGGCCTGACTTATCCTAAGACAATCGATAGCAGCGGCAGCAGCAGCAGCAGCGGCAGCAGCAGCAGCAGCGGCAGCAGCAGCAGCAGCGGCAGCAGCAGCAGCAGCAGCAGTGGACTCTCTGTTCAGACGAAGATCTCATCCTATCTCTTATATCTTATTTCTTATCTCTTATCTTATCTCTTATCTCTTATTTCTTATCTCGTATTTCTTATCTCGTATTTCTTATCTCTTATTTCTTATCTCGTATTTCTTATCTCTTATTTCTTATCTCGTATTTCTTATCTCTTATCTCTTATCTCTTATCTGATCGACGGACGGACGGACGGAGGACACTTCATCACAATCTTCATAATCATCATCGTCATCATCTTCTTCATCCTCATCGTCTTCATAATCTTCATCAGCAGCAGCAGCAGCAGCAGCAGCAGAAGACATGGCGATCTTGCAACTGCGTCGTCGTTCGGCATCGCATCTTCTTCTCCTCCTTCTCACTCCATCATTTCTTGTCGACGATAACACACACACACACACATACACATTTCTCATCTTATCTCTCATCTTATCTTATCTCTTATCTTATCTCTTATCTTATCTCTTATCTTATCTCTTATCTTATCTCTTATCTTATCTCATCTTATCTCTTATCTTCTTTACCATTTAGACCGATCGTATCTACTTCAACCTTGAACGATCGCTTCATCAGATCCATCCTCCTCCTTCTCCTCCTCCTTCTCCTCCTTCTCCTCCTCCTCCTTCTCCTCCTCCTTCTCCTCTTTCTCCTCTTCCTCCTCCTCCTTCTCCTGTTCCTTCTCCTCCTTCTCCAGTTGTATTTAATTCTCAATTGAAAGTCTTCACTTCTTCCTTTCCTCGCGATTTGCCAACGAAGTCGATTCTCTTTTTGATTGACGCTTTCCTGAAGGTCGTCCTCCTCCCCTCAAATTATTCTCCAATCCTCCTCCTCCTCCTCCTCCTTCCATTTGCTTCTCACTTGCTACAGATGAATCCTTTCCACCTGTCAGAGTCTTTGAAGGTCGATTACTTGGCTTCTTCCTCTTTCGTCCTTGCTCCTCTAATCGTTCTTCTTTTTGTCGCTGATCCTTCGGTCCTTGATCCTTAAGTCCTTGCTCCTTCAGTCCTTGATCCTTCAGTCCTTGATCCTTCAGTCCTTGATCCTTCAGTCCTTTATCCTTCAGTCCTTGATCCTTCAGTCCTTGATCCTTCAGTCCTTGATCCTTCAGTCCTTGACCCTTCAGTCCTTGATCCTTCAGTCCTTGATCCTTCAGTCCTTGATCCTTCAGGCCTTGATCCTTCAGTTCTTGATTGTTCAGTCCTTGATCTTTCAGTCCTTGATCCTTCAGTGCTTGGTCCCTTAGTCCTTTGTCTTTTTGTCCCTCGTCTTGTAATGCTTCGTCCTTTACTGCTTCTTCCTTTAGTCCCTTGTCCTTTAGTCCTTCGTCCTTTAGTCCTTCGTCCTTTAGTCCTACGTCATTGGCCGAAGGTCGTGCGTCGGTCTTTGTTTCGGTGGCAGTTCTTGACTTTCGTTTGTCGACTGAAGACCGATGAGGCTCAGTCGAAGGAGTCGGAGTCGTCTTCTTCTTCTTCTTTGAATTGCTGCGTCGTGCGGCTGCGGCAGAAGACGACGACTTCTTTGTGTCAACCTTTGACGACGAGCGCCTCCGCTGCTGTGTGCTGCTGCTGGTGGTGGTGGTGGTGGTGGTGATGGCTGATGCTGGGGATGATCTCCGTCTCGAAGATCCTGTTGTTGTTGTTGTCGGTGTCGTTGTTGTCGGTGTCGTTGTTGTCGGTGTCGTTGTTGTCGTTGTTGGCGTCGTTGTTGTCGTTGTTGGCGTCGTTGTTGCCGGTGTCGTTGCTGTTGTTGTTGTTGGTGTCGTTGTTGTCATTGTTGTTGGCGTCGTTGTTGTTGTTGTCGTTGTTGCCTTCGTTTCATCGGAGGCGGACGGAGATTCAACGAGACCAAGGAGAAAGTAGGTCGTCAGAATGTGCTCCTACAAACAACGTCAACAACAAAGTCAATAGCATCAACGTCAACAACAAAGTCAATAGCATCAGCATCAGGAACAAAGTCAATAGCATCAACGTCAACAACAAATTCATTAGCATCAACATCAACAACAAAGTCAATATCATCAACATCAACAACAAAGTCAATATCATCAACGTCAACAACAAAGTCAATAGCATCAACGTCAACAGCAAAGTCAATATCATCAACAGCAACAACAAAGTCAATAGCATCAACGTCAACAACAAAGTCAATATCATCAACGTCAACAACAAAGTCAATATCATCAACGTCAACAACAAAGTCAATAGCATCAACGTCAACAACAAAGTCAATAGCATCAACGTCAACAACAAAGTCAATAGCATCAACGTCAACAGCAAAGTCAATATCATCAACATCAACAACAAAGTCAATATCATCAACATCAACAACAAAGTCAATATCATCAACGTCAACAACAAAGTCAATAGCATCAACGTCAAGAGCAAAGTCAATATCATCAACATCAACAACAAAGTCAATAGCAGTAGAACAGGAAGTAGCAATCTGGCTCATTTGACCTATACAGCCTTCACTTTCGTCCATTTGACCTATACGGCCTTCACTTTCGTCCATTTGACCAATACCAGCCTAAAAAATTGAGTGCCCGCGCAGTTTAACCAATACTATGCTTACTTTTTCATATTCGGCCAATGCTAGCCTTTTTTTCAATTAGACGTCTGGCGTAAAAAATTTTCTCTTGCGTAAATAAAATAACTGAAAATGGAATATACAGCTCGGCCTAAAGACAAAAGATCCCAATATAAAATGGACTACTCAACGTATAATCTGAAAGAATTACGACAAATTCCTAAACAGAGAGGACAAAGAGGATACTCGAGTTTGCGAAAAGCGGAACTCATAGCGCTCATATCGCAGGGAGATCGACTAGGCGCTCGGGCCCGGGTCAACAAAGCACCGGCGCATACTCCCGCCACTGTACGAGAATTGCGAGAAATTGCGAAAAAGAGAGGCGTGCGAGGATACTCGAGATTAGCAAAAGCGGAACTTACGGCATTCTTGTCTACTACTTGGAAATTTTTGAATACGGGGAAAAATAAAACAGTTTTTTCGGATTGGCTGACTAGTGAGATTAGTCAAATAAAACCGCCCATTCATAGGTACAAACTTCGAGAGACTGCGACGGCTATCAAAGGGTTTACAAAAAGATACACGATCGATGGCGACAGCAGGATCGATGTTGCAACTTTTCTCAAGGCTGTAAGACCGCAGGTAGTTAGGCTGCTAGCGAAAAATCGAGGGGTAAAAGTTCAACTCGATCTCATGTGCGTAATGGAGAAAGTAGATATGAAAACCGGTGAAGTAGTAACGGCCGAGCCTAATTTCAAATCAAAGAGTGATATTATTTTAGAAGCAACCGATGTGAGGGCAATATATACCAACGCAGCGGATAAAATTAAGGAGAGCATGGCAAGTTTTCAGATGCGGGGGAGTAATTGGAGATTCAAAACCGTTTTGAAGTTGGATATCGATACAGTGGTATATAAACCATTGAAAGGTAGTTCTTATATTCCACTTCCAGAATATTTAGCGAATAAAAAGGCTATTATTAATATGAAGAACGAAGACGATGAATGCTTCAAGTGGTGTGTAACGAGAGCCCTAAACCCGGTCGATAAAAATACAGAAAGAATTACGAAAGAATTAATTAGACAGTCTGAGAAACTCAATTGGTCTGGTATTGAATTCCCAGTAGCAGCGGATGCTAATGTGATAGGTAGGTTTGAGAGAAATAATAATATTAGTATTAATGTTTTTGGTTACGAGAAATATGTGAATCTATTCCCACTATATATATCAAAGCATGAGACTGATAGGTGTGTAGATCTATTACTCATTTCTGATGGAGAAAAGAAGCATTTTTGTTGGATCAAGAATTTCAATAGACTGATGGCGGTGAAAACAGAAAATACTAGTACATCGATGTACCATTGTAAAAGATGCCTAATAGGATTCAGTAGAAAAGAATCGCTTCACAAACATACTGAGTACTGTTCGCAGCAGGACGCCCAACGAATAGAACTTCCAGAACCTGGGACTATGCTAAGTTTTACACATTATAATAGAAAGATGCGTGTACCGTTTGTGTACTTTGCCGATTTTGAATCGTTCATCAGACCTATCAATACATGTCAGCCCGTTCCTAGCACGTCTTACACCAACAGGTATCAAAAACATACGCCCAGCTCGTTTTGTTATCACTTGAAATGCTTCGACGATGATGTTTATTCCCAAGAGCCGGTGCGGTTTACAGCTGAAAACGAAGACGATGATGTTGCTCAGTTATTCATAGACTCTATCGAAGAAAATGTAAAACGAATATACAACGAGTTCAAATTCTCCAAGAAGATGATATTCGGCAAAACTGAACAGAAATGTTATGATGAAGCTGTCAACTGCCATATCTGTGGGGGAGAGTTGCGTGAAGATCGAGTTCGAGATCACTGTCATTTGACTGGAAAATTTAGAGGTGCTGCTCACAACCTTTGTAATCTGAAATACAAAGTCCCCAAGTTCTTCCCTGTCGTATTTCACAATTTGACCGGTTATGACGGCCATTTATTTATCAAGAAATTACGAGGTGAACACGGCGAGAAAATCAAATGCATTCCCTGCAACGAAGAAAAGTATATCACATTCAGCAGAGAGGTCGTTGTCGATAAATTTGTAGACAAAGATGGAAAAGAGAAAGAAGTCAAGCGCGAATTACGTTTCATCGATAGTTTTAGATTCATGCCCTCGAGTCTCGACGCATTATCGAAAAACCTTCAGAAAGATCAGTGCAAGAATTTAGGGAAATTTTTTGAGGGTGAGAAGCTGGATCTTTTACTCAGAAAAGGCGTTTACCCGTATGATTACGTCGATGGTGTTGAAAGATTAAACGAAACCGAATTGCCGTCAAAGCATAGCTTCTATTCAAAACTAAACGATTCGGGTATTAGTGAAAAAGATTACGAGCACGCGAAAACGGTATGGAACAAATTTGAATGCAAAACATTACGCCAATATCACGACTTGTACAATTTATCGGATCTTCTATTATTAGCGGATGTCTTTGAAAACTTTAGAGACGTCTGTATGAAGAACTACAACCTAGATCCTGCGTGGTATTATACTTCGCCTGGACTTGCTTGGGACGCGGCGTTGAAGTCGACTGGCGTAGAGTTGGAGTTGCTGAGCGACTACGATATGTTATTGATGATCAAGCAGGGAATACGGGGAGGTGTAAGCACGATTTCACATCGATACGCGAAAGCGAACAACGAGTACATGGGAGAAGCTTTCAATCCCACCCAGCATTCAGTATTCATTCCATACTTAGACGCAAACAATTTATACGGCTGGGCGATGAGCAAACCGTTACCAACTCATGGGTTTGAATGGATGAACGATGACGAATTGAATGATTGGAGAAACATTACCGAACGAGATGGCGTGGGATGTGTGTTGGAAGTCGATTTAGAATATCCAAAGGAATTGCATGACCTGCATAATGATTATCCTCTAGCTCCAGAGAGTGTAAAACCCGCGGGATCGGATGTAGCGAAACTCATTCCAAACTTGAACGATAAAAAGAAGTACGTCGTTCATTACGGAAATTTAAAATTGTACGAACGTCTTGGATTGAAAATCATAAAAATACATCGAGGAATAAAATTCGAAGAAAGTGCCTGGCTGAAAAAGTATATCGATCTGAATACCAACCTGAGAATGAAAGCTACGAACGATTTTGAGAAAGACTTTTTCAAACTGATGAACAATAGCGTTTTCGGTAAAACAATGGAAGCTATCGAGAATCGAGTTGACATACGATTGGTGAGTGATGAGAAGGAAGCTATCAAGCTAGTCGCGAAAACTAATTACGACAGACGAACGATCGGATGTAGCGAAACTCATTCCAAACTTGAACAATAAAAAGAAGTACGTCGTTCATTACGGAAATTTAAAATTGTACGAACGTCTTGGATTGAAAATCGTAAAAATACATCGAGGAATAAAATTCGAAGAAAGTGCCTGGCTGAAAAAGTATATCGATCTGAATACCAACCTGAGAATGAAAGCTACGAACGATTTTGAGAAAGACTTTTTCAAACTGATGAACAATAGCGTTTTCGGTAAAACAATGGAAGCTATCGAGAATCGAGTTGACATACGATTGGTGAGTGATGAGAAGGAAGCTATCAAGCTAGTCGCGAAAACTAATTACGACAGACGAACTATTTTCGATGAAAACCTCATCGCCGTTCACATGAAAAAGACCAAGTTGTTTTACAACAAGCCGATATATCTAGGAATGTGTATATTAGACACCAGTAAGACGCTCATGTATGATTTTCATTATAATTACATCAAGGCCAAGTACGGAGATAGGGCCAAGCTATTATTCACCGATACCGATTCTTTGGCGTATGAAATTAAAACGGAAGACTTCTACAAAGATATTTCCCCCGACGTCCAAAGTATGTTCGATACTTCAGACTATCCGAGAGATCACCCGTCAGGTATAGAATCTGGCGTTAATAAAAAAGTGGTTGGTATGTTCAAAGACGAAGCCGCGGGAAAACAAATCGAAGAATTTGTCGGTCTGCGATCCAAGTTGTACTCTTACAAGATGGCGGGTGAAGACTACAAGAAATGTAAAGGCGTGAAAAAGAACGTCGTCAAGAAATCAATCACTCACGCAGATTACAAAGACTGCGTGTTTACGAAAAGACAACAGTCGAGAGCGATGAACGTCATTCGATCCTATCGCCATGAAATTTACACCGAAGAAGTAAATAAAATAGCTCTGTCTGCCGACGACGACAAAAGAGTAATAATGGACGACGGAATCCATACCCTAGCCTATGGGCACTACACGATGAAAACTAAACAAAATAAAGAATAATTTACACTAATATAAAATGGATGCGGTAAAAGTGTGTACCAAATGCAAAATAGAAAAAAGCTTGGGCGAATTTCACAAAGATAATACAAAAAAGAACAGAAGCTATCCAAGCTGCAAACTTTGTAAAAATGCCAAAGTAAAGGAGCTTGCACACAAATACGCAAGACAGGAAAATAGGGAGACAAAAGACACAAAAGTTTGCAGTCGGTGTAAAATAAATAAGGGGCCGTCCATAAAGTATGTCACGCTATTTTTGACCATTTTTGACCCCCCCCTCCCCCCTGTCACAAACTGTCACACCTTCTCGGACCCCCCCCCTAAAGTACGTCACACTTTCTCGGACCCCCCCCCTAAAGTACGTCACACTTTCTCGGACCCCCCCCCCTAAAGTACGTCGCACTTTCGATTTTTCTTGTAATTAACACCTTATTTAAATTTAATCTAAAACACACTTCACTATTAAACTGTAAAGTTTCCACTTAAAAGTACTATCACATTATTAAAATGACTTTAATAGTAGAATAGTTAATTGCAAACAGTTGTCACAGTTATTCATTGAAGCAGTAACTCAATGTAGATTGAATTTGAAAACAAAAAATTGCAAAAATTAGACTAGACAATTATATAATACACATCATTAAAAAAATAAATGTGTGACGTCACACATGGCCTGACCCCCCCCTGTCACAAACTGTCACACTTTCTCGGACCCCCTCTCCCCCCTGGAGCGTGACGTACTTTATGGACGGCCCCTAAGAACATATCGGAATACGTCAAAAATCGATTTCAAAAAGATGGAAAGGCGAATGAATGCAAAAATTGTAGACATAAATATTATCTCGCCTGCGTAGAAGCTCAAAAGCTCATTTGTTTGTGAAACATCTAGATGAAATATTAAAATGAGCTATACAACTGTGAAAAATATAAATGTCGAAGGCATTATTCTCCCGAATCATCCGTTGACAAATTTTGAACTACTAGATGCCGCGAAAAAGCTCAATATCCCTAATTTCCGGGGGGTATTTCTCAGAGACGAGCTGCCGAAGAAACCTAGACGGACAGAATGTGGGATATTGAATCTAGACGATTCTAATGGAACCGGCTCGCACTGGGTCGCTTTTTTGAAGAACGGCAAGGATAAAATATATTTCGACAGCTATGGCCTGCCCCCTCCTACAGAACTGGTAAAGTATTTACAGAGTCCTGTGTACTACAATAGCGAACGAATACAGCCCGACAACGAAGTGTTTTACGGTCATTTATGCCTGTACGTCCTGGAAAAAACATGCAAAGATGGAGTGAATTTTCAAGAAGTTATAAACAGCCTGCATTAAAAATTATTATAATTATTTCGCCTTGTAAAAAATGCCTGTCGATAAATTTGGACATACAGATTCAGGATCTACTCAAAGAGTAATTGCTGGTGGAGTTACTGAAAGTCAAGTAAATAGTACTTTTCTAAGGCTAGATGGAGCAAACCCAGCGACTGGCGATCTAAATATGAGTGGTCATACTATTAGAGGCCTACCTACAACGAATACAGCGAATACAGCGAATGCAGCGAATACAGCGAATGCTCCGGAAGCGGGAATAGACGAGGTTGTAAGTCGAGGACAGGTAATAGATTTACTGCAGAATCACGATGACGTCCCGACCAACAATAATCATTTGACGAATAAGAAATACGTCGATGAGCAACTTACTTCGAAAGTGGCGGCAGTGGTAGGACCCGCGGTTAGCGCTTACAGTTCAACTCAACAGGCTATAATCGCTAAAACTCACACTGCAGTTACTTTTGACGTAATAAGATGCGGTACCGCTAGACACGGTATCGAACAGGGTATCGGAACGACTTCTTTCTTCCCCAGTAAAGCCGGGTACTATATCGTTTCGGTGTACATAGAATTTTGCAACAATAGTAATACCGCGTATGGCACCGTCCACCTGTATAAAAATGGGGCGTCGTACATGCAAATTGCGGGCGGAGGGAGCACGAAAGGTTCGCACAACCATTCAATCGGAAGTAACATAGTTTTTCTAGACGAGTTCGATTACCTCAGCATACACGCTTTTTCATCCATCGCTACGAACATTTTGTGTAGGGACTTTTCAGCGGTATTCTTACGGCCCTAAATTAATAAAAATTATTATATTCAAAATGCCTGTTGATAAATTTGGACATACCGATTCTGGCTCTACGCAAAGAGTAATTGCCGGCGGTGTTACTTTTAGTCAAGTAAATAGTACTTTTCTAAGGTTAGATGGTGACAACAACATTACGGGGGATATAGATATGCGCGGCCATCATCTCGTTGGTCTGCCGACTGATTACCCTTTTGCGGGTAACGGTGATGATGCTATTAGTTTAGCTCAGGCTACTGCCCTAGTCGTTGATAAAACAGCGGATATCGCTCCTAGAGATTACGTTTCGGGTATGAGGGTATCCCCGGGCAATCTAGTGAGAAATACGACGAGCGGTATTATATATAGGTTCGAGGGAACGGCTGGAGCTATAACAGCGGCACCTGCATTATCCCCGAATTGGAGACCTACAACCGGACCGGCTATTTGTGCGGTAAAAGAGTCGGCAACATCGGGGGCGCCCGCAAGCTTGACTGGCGGATTCTCAGGCGATGATGTACAGCACGACCAATTAACGACCGTCACTATAAATACGGATTCGGCGTATACGGCGGCTGAAGGGGTAATAACTATTCCTCGTACGGGTGTATATCGACTTAGCGGATTCGCGAATTTCATGATCGGAAATGTGCGGAGTGATGATGTGGTAAAAAAATAGTCAGGGTTGCGTATTTCAAATCCGAGATACATAATAACGAACTTATTGGATACATGGCGGGCGGACTAACAGTCGACAGCAGAGTATCGCTCGTATTACCAACCGCTGCCATGTCTTTAGTCGCTGGCGATCAGCTCGGTATGAGGGTATATTCCGCCGAATTCGACAATCCAAAGGTTACCTCCCTTCTTATTGTGGCTGGATGTGGATTGCAGGTCGAGTTTCTATACTAAGTCCGTATTTTTTCCGTTGATACCTATCGTCTGAGAACACACGATAGGTATCTACAAGTCTCAAAGTCTCATTATTCAGAACTGTCATCGACCATTCTATCATGAACTTCAATATACCACGCTCATTTTCTGTCCGTCCGATTGAAACCTCAGTAACTTGTCTGAAATCACCATTGCGTACGCTTCCGTATTAGCTGGTGGCGCTGTATTAAACGTGCCTTTGATCTGGATATCGACCCCCGATGACTTCAGACGCTCGGATTGCTTGCTCACGTCAAACACCATAATCGGGAACAGATCTTTGAAATCCGAGGGCGTGATATTGCTTTGCGTCGTTAGTTCGTCCATTCCATAGTATTTTTCACTGAACGCGGCTGCTGCTCGGTACACCCGCGAGAATTGTTGATTCGGAAATGATAGATTATAGTCGACAACTGGATATCGGTCCTGGTTCATCATCACGAACATGTTTTTGAGATCGCAATGATTGAAAACGGATGGATTGTGTTCTTGATTGCCGCTTTTGTCGGTTTGAAAACCCAAGATGATGTACCTAGGTTTCTCGGGTAATGTCTTGACGCTAAGTCTCCAGCTAAAATTAGTCGACTGTGCGACGGAGGTGGTATCGCATTGACGGGCTCTGTACGCAACTGGCAACGACGCTTTCGATTCGATAGTTTTGTACAATTGCATCTTCTCCATATCCGCGGGAATAACGTGAGGCATGAACCATGAGATTTTATCTAGCCTAACTTTCCCTGCACCCGCGGCAGCGAGTCTAAAAATTGCGTCATCATCGGCTTTACGAACAAGAGTTAGCGTATGCTTCACACCAAAAACAACCTTGTCGTAATCATCGCAAAATCCGAAAATATGCTTCAATGGAACTACAAAGCTAAAAGTACCTTTGGCATTTGGTTTTTGAATTATATACGACTGTCGCACGGCGAAACCTTGATTATTCGCGATAGCAGCCGTCGCTCCGCTGTCCTTGTACCACAACTGATTCAGACCTTGTGCTAGTTGAAAATCATTCGGGTATTTGAGTAATCCGAGCATCGTCGTTGCTTGACCTGGGTAAAATAATGATTCAATTTCCTGATTCGACAGTGAATACGAAATTTGACTGAAAAGATGCATGAGCCCATTATTCGTAAGAGCTGCTTCATCGGCATTAACGTAGAAGGTGTTGTCTGCTTTCGTCAATCTACCCTCGAATAGCAGGTAAGATTCTGCTGGATGGCAAAATAAATCTTGAAGTTCGATGTTTATTCTAATCTCGCCGGAGGTGTTTAGATTCGCCCCCGATATCGGCTCATACTCATACCATTCGTAGCGTTCGACGCTTTCATCGCTCAATGGTTGTTCGGTAAATCTCAGAATATCAGATGATTGCATTTTTACTACTACGCGATAATATTTTTTACGCGACCTTCATTCCGGCACCGTTTAGCGAGCGTACTAAATCTTGTATCGATATGGCGCCGTTCACACCGTTCTTCTTCAGGCCATCCCCCATCATCAGATTATTAATATTTGGGCTCAACCCGACGCTACCTACGCTACTTACGCCACTCAGCCGATCTAAAATTTGTCTAGTTTCTGGCGTAATTTTCTTGGAGGTGGGAGTAGGAGCAGGAGTAAACAGTTTGGCCACTGCTTTGTCCACTAATCGTTTGCCAGCGTCGATTGCGGTTGTTTTCCCAACATCGATGGCCTTTTTCCCAATTTCTTTCGCCACGTCTTTACTCGCGTTGAGAGCGGTCGTTGCTAATTGTTTGGCGGCGTTCGACGTAACTAGCCGTTTGAAAAATCCCGAAATTGTATCGAATATTCCCGATCCTCCGATAACGTATTGTTTCCTATACCTCCTTCTATTAATGACCTGCATTTTTCATGCATTTTATAATGCAGACATTATATTTTTGTAAGCATCTTTACTCAGCACTTCCTGCCTCAATAACGCGTCGCACATCGCCACGATCTCGTTTCTCACGCCGGTATTGCCTGCTTTGAAGCTTTGAAATCGTAGTTCTAGCTGTTTCGCTTATACATTTGGATCTTCGGAAATAACGATTACACCGACGCCTTTGCCCACTGTATTACGAATCCTCTTTTCCCATATCGGCTTGATAATTTCTCTATATTTGACGCTCGAAGATGCTTTCGGTTTGTTAGGATTTTTTGGCTGTCTGATAGCTTCCGTCGCGAGTAGAATCTCGGCATAATCATCTCTATCATTATTATCGTATATCGACGTGTTCGGCTGTTTCATCGTCAACAACTCCCAAAGCCCCGGTGTTCCGCTATACGTCTTATTTCCAACCGTCACATCGTCTCCTTGAATAGAAATCGGAGTATCGCCGATGTAGAATCGCCCATTTTTTGATCGTATTCCGAACGTCGTGTCTACAATTTTTTTTTATCGGAGGCGTATTCATGAAGGTACTTGGTGGCTACATCACCTAATTCTAAAGTTCTAATATCCTCAGTCGGATCGTCGCTATACGCTTCTATCGAGGGATACTGAGGAAATTGAACCTTCAACGAAGCGGGTAGCGTCTGTAGCGCGTTTGATGTAGCTATCGAGTTTTCTTTGATGGCGGATAGTAGGACATTCTGCTCTTTAGAAATTGCGGATTGCGAATCGACGATAGGCTTGTACAGCTTGGTTAATTCTTGTTGCAGCCCCGAATCCCCCAATCTCTCCGATAAAAAGTTTTATTGAATATTCTTCTTGGATTTCAGAAACTCTTCGACTATCTTTAGAAACGACATTTTTAATAAAAAAATTAATGTTTCTCGACATGTTTTTCGACGTGTTTCTAGGCGTGTTTCTAGACATGTTTCTAGACGTGTTTTTCGACATGTTTTTCGACATGTGTAAAAACGCAAGTTAGACGTATTTTCAGACATAGCGACATAGGTCTACAAAACTCTACAAAACTCTACAAAACTCTACAAAACTCTACAAAACTCTACAGGTCTACATGATTTCATACATGTTCGCGTTAGTCGTCTTTCGAGCAGATTCGGTATTTTTCTCAAACATGCTTTGAAAGGACTGCCTGACTTCTTCTCTTCCTCGGTCGATGAGTGATTGTTTCATTTCCTCATCCATCGCGTCTATCACAACTTTCGACTTACTTTTAATTTCTTCTTTCATACCATTGAATTTTTCAATCTCACTTAGAATCAGAGAATATTCCTCATCTGAAATGTGATCGTCCACGAGAGCTTTTGAAATATGGTCGCTGATCGTGTTGAGCTTCGCGTCAGCTAGCGTTTTGATCTTTTCATGCTTCTCCACCTTCAGGGCGAGCTTTTTACAGATTCGGCTGCCAATTATACTCAATAGCCCCGCACCTAGCGCTGTCCCTTCCATAGCAATAGCGATGGGGGTCGCAATTATGGTGGCCAATACACCAATTCCCGAAATTCCGAGCCCCATCGTGACCACCATGAGGAAGTTGTCTACTACGCCGATTACGCTCACACTTCTATGGTACTTTTTACTCAACGTTGCTCTTTTGTCTCGTTCTTGCTCGATCTCCTTTTTGATTTCGCTAATCTTCTGAAGTCGATACGTTTGTGCGGACCCTTCGGCTATTTGTATTTCACCTTCTGGCGCAGAGGGTGTTATATTTGTTAGGTTCGGATAGAGTTTGATGCCTTCGTATTCCATTCGTTTATTTATTAGCAATATATATTTTTTTACCGTTGATAATTTACACAGCATAGCGAATCTCCTTCGTTTATAGTTACTGCTGAATCGGAGTTGTTTTGAATGGAAACTATGATATCATCAACCACATCTTCTGAAATCACTCCGTCTAGTAGGCTGCATCGTCGTTCGTCTGAGGGAAACGAGGCAAAGACCCGCCGCCATTTCTACACCGAGTCCAAGCCTTAGGGTATTTGCCGCCTTTGGTTGTATCGTGATATCATTCTGCGCAAAAATCTACCATCGCAGACCTCCTAGTTGTCTTACTGGGGCGCGAGTAACACCGCTCGTAATCTTCCAAAAGACTGAAACGGGCTGCGTTCTAACCTCTACCGGTCTAGTTGGTTTAGTTCCAAATTTGTGTATTGGTCTCGACATTTTTTAATAGAATAGATTATAATATCATGCCGAGAATCGGAATGTTTCGAAACGGAGAGTTGGGGCCCAACAAAAGTCCTTCGCCTCTAGCATAGCCCGACCCTGTTTTCATGTACAACCCGGATGCCGTTATTGAGCTACCTTTTTGCCACGGAGACAAGAACAAACCAGATCCGGCTAGTCTTATTGTGCACGCTATGTCGTCTTTCTTGACATACATTACGCCCGAACCGCTGATTTTATCCACAATCTTAGTAGTTGCCGCGGAGCCTAGACCGCTCAATGCACCCATCGCCAAACTTGGCAGCGCATTAGACAGAAGGAACCGTCCCGCTGTCGCTAGAAACGGAAGTATAGCGCCTATGAATCCGCCTTCGACTTTCTTGTTGTTCTCCAACTGCGTTTTACTCATTTTAATAATCATGCCAGTTCCTTTTTGGTAGGCCGCTGCCATTTTATTGATTTGCGCCTGGGTGAGAGCTAAAACGTGCTCACCATTAAAATCATCGTGCGATAGTTTGATGCTCACGCCGCTTCCCGCTTGAAGTGATCTTTTAATTTTGTCTTGTTCCGCTTCTGGAATATTAACTTTTACTTTCAGGTAACGATTCATTTTATTAATAAATTACAAAAAAACTTTCAAACTTCCCTGATGTGAAATCGAATCGCCAATTCTTCACCTCGAAGATTTAGTAGGTTCCCATGTTGGTCTGTGAGCCTCGTTTCCATCGTTGAAATTGTAGATAGCAAAATCGGGAGATATATTAAATTATGCGGCACTTCGATAATCTTGTAACCCGGGCCTACGTTTGGGAAAAAAGAATATATCACGTTTTCCGATGTTCCGTTAGTGTACGAAGACCCGATAATGTCGCTGGTCACTCTTAGGCTGCTTACACTCATTATATTTACCAAGTCCTCCGATTCATTATATCCGCCCGAATAGATCCATCTGTTGAAACCTAGAACCCTTCCTATCGAATTCTTTGGCGTAAAGTCAACCATATAATCTGCTTCTATATTCACCACAGACCTCAGAGTATTGGTGTTTGGTGCTATTGAGATACAGTGAGCGCCATTTACTCCGTCGAAATGTCCATTCCCCTTCATGACTCTCTGTATATATTCGTTGATATCCGTTATTTCATAGCAACCCTCTGGAACTTCAATGTTTACCCACTGTGTGCCGGAATTCGGCGAATACCTGAAGACGTTGTTTGTCGCATCGATATTTGGAAAAGAATAGTACGTCTCGAGGGCAACTAAGGCCATTTCATATTTCTTATTCTTCTCCAGTTCGAGTAGTGGATTAAACTTCGTTCTGATTCGCGCGCTCTTTTCGCTGAGAAAAATGGAAAATGATGTTTTTGCTTCCGTGTTGCAGGCCGTCTTTTCCGTGTTTTCCGATATCTGTTTGAGAAGCGATGATTCCATTTTTACAATACAATTTTACAATTTTACGCCGGCGGATCCTCGATTATATAAAATTCGTCGAGTCCGCATCGGTATTTACCATTGTACTTGTCGCTAGTCAGGTCTAAAACCACGAATCCATGAGGTTGTTCCCATACCGTTTTGCATAGTTTTCTAAATTCATCTTTCGACATGTCTGTACTCACATGATCGTTGTAAATATGATTACAATTTTTCAGGTCTTGTTTGAACAGGCAAATAAAGTTCGCATTTTCTCTGATTGTTTGGCGTGGTAATTTGAAATAATTCTGGGCGAGGTAAAAACAATCTACATTACTATGCCTCCCCCGATTGTAATACGTTTCGCATTTGTTTTGTTTTTCTAATTGTAAATCGTCAAAAATCATCAGATTCTTCTTTTCAGCGCTCAAATCTCTCGGGTCCGGTACATCGTCGGCGCTCTCAAAGAACTTGGCAATTATATCGGATTTAGTTTCTAACTTTTTTGCTATTTCCTCCATAACGAGGTCTGGCGACGCATTTAGACCCACGATTTCATCTCGGTGCTCAAACAACCAAACGATCGCTTCTTTCGGCAATTTTTCTTCGTATGCTTTTTTAATAATGCGATATTCCGGTTGAAACAGAGAAGTACCGAATACCTGCAAGTTATTATAATCCAACCAGTCTGGCCTGAGTAAAAGATTGAGAAGAAGCGTTGTTTTTCCACACGCCGATTTCCCAACTATCAAACCACGTATGCTTTTGGGTAACAACGGATTATTGAATCTTTTCGAGAGCGCTGTGCCCCAACTCATATCTCTAATCTCCATTTTAAAAATATATATTATTAAAAAACGAAATGTATTGCGTAAAGTGTAAAAAACAGACCGAAACGAGAGATGTGCAGAACGCCGTGGCTAATAATGGGAGATCGATGCTCAGAGGTGTTTGCGTCGTATGCGGAAAAACAAAAACTCAATTCGTGAAGGCGTCTGCAGCTGTTGTGCAAGGTGGGGATCTAGTAGGTTCATTGAACGCTGCCACTAGCAACATTAAATTACCTTGGGCTAAATTTCCAGGCGAATTACATTTGCCGGGCCATTAGTTTACTGGTCCCGGTACTAGACTAGATTTGCGTCTGAATCCCAACGAAACCCCCAAAGATTGGAGCAAACCTATAAACAGGGTAGATAGCGCGGCATATGTTCACGACCTGGCATACAATCAACACACTGATACGGCTTCTAGGAATGTCGCTGATAGAGCAATGATAAACCAATTGAATAATATACCTAATCCAAGCCTGCGGGAACGAATAGAGAGGGCGATAGTCAAACCTATTTTATCCACGAAAGCGAGTCTCGGGTTAGGTTTAAAAAAGCCTAGAATTACAGCAGGACCTGAAATGGACTAATCAATTAGCGAATGAATTGCACAAACCAGTAGTAAGACATTTTAGAAAGAGGCGGGTCTATGTTGGCGGGATTGATCAGATTTGGGCGGCTGATCTAATCGATATGCAGGCCTTCGCCAGAGATAATGATGGTGTGAAATATCTATTGACCGTTATAGATGTGTTTTCGAAATACGGCTGGATCGTTCCATTACATGACAAGAGTGGGAAGTCTACAGCTGATGGGTTCATGAAGATACTCAGGGGCGGTCGACAGCCGGCCAAAGTTTGGGTAGACAAAGGGAAAGAATTTTATAATAAAAATGTGAAGAATTTAGTCGAGTTGTATTCTACCGAGAACGAGGAAAAATCTTGTATCGCAGAAAGGTGGGTGCGTACGATGAAAGATAAAATGTTCAAGTACTTTACGGCTAATTCAACTAGAAGATATATCGATGTATTAGACGAAATGGTTAGTAATTATAATGAAACGAGACATTCTTCCATTAAAATGACTCCCGCGAAGGCTAGTATGAAAGTGAATGAAAAGACTGTATTTATGAATTTATACGGCGATGAGATTTCAGGGCCTATTGTGCCAAAGTTTTCAATCGGCGATCAAGTCAGAATAACTAGGAAGAAGAATATTTTTGAAAAAGGATATACGAGTAGATGGGTGGAGGAGGTTTTTGTAGTATCTCAGGTTCAATATACAGATCCGCCAACTTACAAGATTACTGATTCTAATTCTGAGGAAATACAAGGCTCATTCTATGAACAGGAGCTACAGAAAACGACTCAAGAAATATTTAGAATCGAAAAAGTGATTAGGAAACGCGGGAAGAAATGTCTCGTGAAATGGTTGGGCTACCCAGACTCGTTTAATTCTTGGATCGAAAATGAAGACTTGTTGACATTGTGAGACGATTATGAAAAATGTGCTTTCGTTTTTCAGATGCCGAGGCGGCTAGCGAAGACATATGAAAAATGTTTCACTGAAAAATACGCCTGTCAGACTTTGAGTCTGTCGTGTTTACGCCGCATAGAATCGTGGCGCGGCTACGATCGTAGTGCGTCTTGTACTTGTTTCTTGGCAATATTATATAATTTTTCTCGGTACATTGCGAGTTTTTGCTCACACCCGCTGACGCTTCTACACTTCTTGTATTGGTATTCGAAGTCGTGGTAACTAACATCACACGGGTATGGGCTGACTTTGCCTTGACGATTAACGACGATAATCTCGCATGGACGTTCCGGTCCCCGCAGTCTAGTATTGGCAATCTCTCGCTCAGCGATTTCTCGTAATTCAATTAACATGTTTTTCCGGTAGTTTGTCCAGTAGTTTCTCGAGTACTCCATTTTATATTCGGATATCTTGTCTTTAAGCCGAGTTGGATATTCCATTTTTCAGTTATTTTATATGAAAAAGTAAGCATAGTATTGGCTAAACTGCGCGGGCACTCAATTTTTTAGGCTGGTATTGGTCAAATGGGCGAAAGTGAAGGCTGTATAGGTCAAATGGACGAAAGTGAAGGCTGTATAGGTCAAATGAGCCAGATTGCTACTTCCTGTTCTACTAATAGCATCAACGTCAACAACAAAGTCAATATCATCAACGTCAACAACAACGTCAACAACAACAACATTTGTCATTCACATGATCTTCTCAATAATGAATCGCATGGATTGCACCGATGTCTTCATATGATTCAGCAACTATTCACCTCAGAGTCGTTCTTATTGTTCTTATCGTTCTCATAGTTCTTATCGTTCTCATCGTTCTTATCGTTCTGATCGTTCTTATCGTTCTTATCGTTCTCATCGTTCTCATCGTTCTTATCGTTCTCATCGTTCTCATCGTTCTTATCGTTCTTATCGTTCTCATCGTTCTTATCGTTCTTATCGTCCGCATCGTTCTTATCGTTCTTATCGTTCTCATCGTTCTTATCGTTCTTATCGTTCTCATCGTTCTTATCGTTCTTATCGTTCTCATCGTTCTTATCGTTCTTATCGTTCTCATCGTTCTTATCGTTCTTATCGTCCGCATCGTTCTTATCGTTCTTATCGTCCGCATCGTTCTTATCGTTCTTATCGTTCTCATCGTTCTCCTCATTCTCATCGTTCTCATCGTTCTTATTGTTCTTATCGTTCTTATCGTTCTCATCGTTCTTATCGTTCTTATCGTTCTGATCGTTTTCATCGTTCTTATTGTTCTTATCGTTCTTATCGTCCGCATCGTTCTTATCGTTCTTATCGTTCTCATCGTTCTCCTCGTTCTCATCGTTCTCATCGTTCTTATTGTTCTTATCGTTCTTATCGTTCTCATCGTTCTTATCGTTCTTATCGTCCGCATCGTTCTTATCGTTCTTATCGTTCTCATCGTTCTCCTCGTTCTCATCGTTCTCATCGTTCTTATCGTTCTTATCGTTCTCATCGTTCTTATCGTTCTTATCGTTCTGATCGTTCTCATCGTTCTTATTGTTCTTATCGTTCTCATCGTTCTCATCGTTCTTATTGTTCTTATCGTTCTCATCGTTCTTGTCGTTCTTATCGTTCTCCTCGATCTTATTGTTCTTATCGTTCTCATCGTTCTCCTCGTTCTCATCGTTCTCATCGTTCTTATTGTTCTTATCGTTCTCATCGTTCTCATCGTTCTTATTGTTCTTATCGTTCTCATCGTTCTTGTCGTTCTGATCGTTCTCCCCGATCTTATTGTTCTTATCCTTCTCATCGTTCTCCTCGTTCTCATCGTTCTCATCGTTCTTATTGTTCTTATCGTTCTTATCGTTCTCATCGTTCTTATCATTCTTATCGTTCTGATCGTTCTCATCGTTCTCATCGTTCTTATCGTTCTTATCGTCCGCATCGTTCTTATCGTTCTTATCGTTCTCATCGTTCTCCTCGTTCTCATCGTTCTCATCGTTCTTATTGTTCTTATCGTTCTTATCGTTCTCATCGTTCTTATCGTTCTTATCGTTCTGATCGTTCTCATCGTTCTTATTGTTCTTATCGTTCTCATCGTTCTCATCGTTCTTATTGTTCTTATCGTTCTCATCGTTCTTGTCGTTCTTATCGTTCTCCTCGACATATCGTTCTGATCGTTCTCCTCGATCTTATTGTTCTTATCGTTCTCATCGTTCTCCTCGTTCTTATCGTTCTGATCGTTCTCATCGTTCTTATCATTCTTATCGTTCTGCTCGTTCTCATCGTTCTTATTGTTCTTATCGTTCTCATCGTTCTCATCGTTCTCATCGTTCTTATTGTTCTTATCGTTCTCATCGTTCTTATTGTTCTTATCGTTCTCATCGTTCTTGTCGTTCTTATCGTTCTTAGGATCGGTTGATCATTCAACTAAAGTATTGCATTTTATTAAAAGAGAACAGCATTCTAATAACATTGGGACAACAACAAAAACTTCTTTTCCATCGTCTGACGTCGCTTTCCAATCAACATTTAGCCCGATGCACACGCTGACAGTTGAAACCGGTGACAGCTGAAACCGGTGACAGTTGAAACCTGTGACAGCTGAAACCGGTGACAGCTGAAACCGGTGACAGCTCAAACCGGTGACAGCTCAAACCGGTGACAGTTGAAACCGGTGACAGCTGAAACCGGTGACAGTTCAAACCGGTGACAGCTGAAACCGGTGACAGCTGAAACCAGTGAGAAGATGCAAGCTAAAGATAAAAGCAAAGCTTAAACATTGATGACTCATTCGTTTGATGCGTAAGAAAAATGAATTAAACACCAAACTTTCGCTTTTCATTTTGCATTTCTGCTACATTTATTTATTCACTTCTTCGACAGCAATTTATTATTATGACAATCAGTTTTGCTTTGAGGAGCATCGACAGAATTATTAATGTCTACTGTTATACGTCGTCGGACATTTGCGATCGTGTCTGACAATGCCAGACATTTACAGGAATTGCTTTAGTAAGTTGCAGCTATCTGGATGGACATTGGACTACACACTACTTTCTCAAACTTTTCCTCACTTCAACTTCTCCTCCAGTGTTCGAGATCTAGGTATCACCCTTGATAGTTCTCTTACCTTCACTGAGCACATTGCCAATCTTACTCGCTCTTCCTACTTCCAGTTAAGGCGTCTCAGGGCTATTCGCAAATCTGTTTCATCTTCGACCTTTACCTCAATTGTTCATGCTTTTGTATGTTCTCGGATTGACTATTGTAATTCTGTCCTTATTGGTCTGCCTAAGGTCCGGCTAGCTCCTCTGCAGTCTGTACTCAATGCTGCTGCTAGGCTCATTGCCCGTCTTCCTCGGTTCTCACACATTTCTACATTCATGACTGAACAACTTCACTGGCTCCACACTCGGCCCGTATACAATTTAAAGTTCTGATCTTGGTCCTTATTAAGTCTCTATTGGGTCTTGCTCCGAAGTATCTGTGTGATCATATACTTCGCCCCTTTCTGCCACGTCGCTGCGTCCTCTTAGGTCCCCTTGACCTCTTTGTCCCCCGAGTCAGGACCGCCATGGCTCAATCCAGATTATTTGCCTGCATTGGTCCCTCCCTATGGAATGGGCTTCCATCATCATCAGTTTATCCTCTCTGTTAGTTTATCCTCGTCTTTCTTTCGTCTAGAAACTTGCCTGTTTTCTAGGGGCTGAACGCACTGGGAGCGCTTCTGAAAGGCTCTTGCTGCAAGAAGCGCTTTATAAATGGTCAGATACAATACAATACAATGTGCTGCATATTTGGTACTAGCAGCGTTGTTCCTTTCTTACGACGGATTTATGGCTCAGTGTGGGTATTTATAGCTCATTATTTTGTGGGCAAACTGTCATACCCTTGTGACCTCCATCTCGCCTCGCTTCTGTATCACGTACAACTTCGTTTCCTTGAGAATGTCTGCCGTCATCATCGTTATGTGAATCATGTTTGCTGAAAAGCACAAAACATCTTCACTCGTAAGAATGCATTCACTGCTGTTAATAATAATAGGCCTAATATAGGCTAATAATAATAATAGGCCTAATAATAATAATAACAGTAATAATAATAATTGGAGTCACGGGTGCTATTATCAAGCACTGGATGTTATTTCAAAACAGGGCTTTTTTAACGTGCAGTTGTACACAAAATGTGCAGTTCTAAATGGATTTGTACAGTTAAAACTAGTGAGAAATGGCCATTGTGCTCCGATTGGAAGTAGGGCCTAAATTACCATTGAGGATGGGGGAGGAAAGGAAGGAGTTGTGCAGTTCTAAAAATTCCATAAAACAGCCCTGTTTCAAAAGGCAAGATTTTTATTCGTTAACAAAATTTCAAACATTTCTTTGATGGTTACTTTGTTGCTCATGACTGTAGGACTACTTTTTATGGACACAGTTTACTTCGTAAGTGAAATGAGACCAATGAGAATAGCATCGACTGTGAGAGCGTAGGACTACTTTTTATGAAGATTTTACTTCGTAAGTGAAATGAGACCAATGAGAATAGCATCGACTGTGAGAGCGTAGGACTACTTTTTATGAAGATTTTACTTCGTAAGTGAAATGAGACCAATGAGAATAGCATCAACTGTGAGAGCGTAGGACTACTTTTTATGAAGATTTTACTTCGTAAGTGAAATGAGACCAATGAGAATAGCATCGACTGTGAGAGCGTAGGACTACTTTTTATGAAGATTTTACTTCGTAAGTGAAATGAGACCAATGAGAATAGCATCGACTGTGAGAGCGTAGGACTACTTTTTATGAAGATTTTACTTCGTAAGTGAAATGAGACCAATGAGAATATCATCGACTGTGAGAGCGTAGGACTACTTTTCATGTAGGTGGTCGTGAGGCGAATAGCGAGACACTGTTTGTCTTTGCAAAAAAATGACTTAAACACCCTAACGTATTCTAAGAATATTATATTGCCAAACAGCAATTATTCTATGGTACGACTACTGTAGCCCGGGCGCCACTAATCTACACATCATCCCATTCGCCCCAAAACATCTACTCCGCCTCCTCTCAGAAGAGACGCTATAATTATATAAAACGAAGATCAGGACCATCCACCAATGAAGAAGATTCGTTTCTTAGTTAAAATTATTATTATCATTTCACATGACAAAGTCGGACATTTTAATTATTAGATCATAAGACATCGTTCGGTTGATTGCCTAGATTTAAGAAACATCATCACGTCATCATCATCATCATCATCATCATCATCATCATCATCATCATCATCATCATCATCATCATCATCACATCATCATCATCATCATCATCATCATCATCATCATCATCATCATCATCATCATCATCACATCATCATCATATCATCATCATCATCGTCGTCGTCATCATCATCGTCATCGTCATCATCATCATCATCATCATCATCACATCATCATCATCATTATCATCATCATATCATCATCATCGTCATAATCATCATATCATCATCATCATCATCATCGTCGTCGTCATCATCATATCATCATCATCATCATCCTTCTTCCTACCGACTCCGAGGGCTTCCATTCGCTCGGCAACGGCTGTCGTCTCTCCAAAGACCGTGTATCGTGGCATCTTCACTCCAACGATTCCAGCCAAGACGGGACCTGGATGAAGACAAACAACGAACGCAAAGACCAATGAGACCAAAGAGACCAATGAGACAAATGAGACCAAAGAGACCAATGAGACCAATGAGACCAAAGAGATCAAAGAGACCAAAGAGATCAAAGAGACCAATGAGACAAATGAGACCAAAGAGACCAATGAGACCAATGAGACAAATGAGACCAAAGAGACCAATGAGACCAATGAGACAAATGAGACCAATGAGACCAATGATACCAAAGAGATCAAAGACACCAATGAGGTCAAAAAGATCAAAGAGACCAATGAGACCAATGAGACAAATGAGACCAAAGAGACCAAAGAGACCAATGAGACAAATGAGACCAAAGAGACCAATGAGACCAATGAGACAAATGAGACCAAAGAGACCAATGAGACCAAAGAGACCAATGAGACCAATGAGACAAATCAGACCAATGAGACCAAAGAGACCAAATAGACCAATGAGACAAATGAGACCAATGAGACCAATGAGACCAAAGAGACCAATGAGACCAATGAGACAAATGAGACCAATGAGACCAATGAGACCAATGAGACCAATGAGACCAAAGAGACCAATGAGATCAAAGAGACCAATGAGACAAATGAGACCAAAGAGACCAAATAGACCAATGAGACCAATGAGACCAAAGAGACCAAAGAGACCAAAGAGGCCAAAGAGACCAATGAGACCAATGAGGCCAAAGAGACCAAAGAGACCAATGAGACCAATGAGACAAATCAGACCAATGAGACCAAAGAGACCAAATAGACCAATGAGACAAATGAGACCAATGAGACCAATGAGACCAAAAAGACCAATGAGACCAATGAGACCAATGAGACCAATGAGACCAATGAGACCAATGAGACCAAAGAGACCAATGAGACAAATGAGACCAAAGAGACCAAAGAGACCAATGAGACAAATGAGACCAAAGAGACCAATGAGACCAATGAGACAAATGAGACCAAAGAGACCAAAGAGACCAATGAGACAAATGAGACCAAAGAGACCAATGAGACCAATGAGACAAATGAGACCAAAGAGACCAATGAGACCAAAGAGACCAATGAGACCAATGAGACAAATCAGACCAATGAGACCAAAGAGACCAAATAGACCAATGAGACAAATGAGACCAATGAGACCAATGAGACCAAAGAGACCAATGAGACCAATGAGACAAATGAGACCAATGAGACCAATGAGACCAATGAGACCAATGAGACCAAAGAGACCAATGAGATCAAAGAGACCAATGAGACAAATGAGACCAAAGAGACCAAATAGACCAATGAGACCAATGAGACCAAAGAGACCAAAGAGACCAAAGAGGCCAAAGAGACCAATGAGACCAATGAGGCCAAAGAGACCAAAGAGACCAATGAGATCAAAGAGACCAAAGAGACCAATGAGACCAATGAGACCAATGAGACCAATGAGATCAAAGAGACGAAATAGACCAAAGAGTCCAATGAGACCAATGAGACCAAAGAGATCAAAGAGGCCAATGAGACCAATGAGACAAATGAGACCAATGAGACCAATGAGACCAATGAGACCAAAGAGACCAAAGAGACCAAAGAGGCCAAAGAGACCAATGAGACCAATGAGGCCAAAGAGACCAATGAGATCAAAGACACCAAAGAGACTAAAGAGACCAAAGAGACCAATGAGACCAATGAGACCAATGAGACAAATGAGACCAATGAGACAAATCAGACCAATGAGACCAATGAGACCAAAGAGACCAATGAGACCAATGAGACAAATGAGACCAATGAGACCAATGAGACCAATGAGACCAATGAGACCAAAGAGACCAATGAGATCAAAGAGACCAATGAGACAAATGAGACCAAAGAGACCAAATAGACCAATGAGACCAATGAGACCAAAGAGACCAAAGAGACCAAAGAGGCCAAAGAGACCAATGAGACCAATGAGGCCAAAGAGACCAAAGAGACCAATGAGATCAAAGAGACCAAAGAGACCAATGAGACCAATGAGACCAATGAGACCAATGAGATCAAAGAGACGAAATAGACCAAAGAGTCCAATGAGACCAATGAGACCAAAGAGATCAAAGAGGCCAATGAGACCAATGAGACAAATGAGACCAATGAGACCAATGAGACCAATGAGACCAAAGAGACCAAAGAGACCAAAGAGGCCAAAGAGACCAATGAGACCAATGAGGCCAAAGAGACCAATGAGATCAAAGACACCAAAGAGACTAAAGAGACCAAAGAGACCAATGAGACCAATGAGACCAATGAGACCAAAGAGACCAATGAGACAAATGAGACCAATGAGACCAATGAGACCAAAGAGACCAATGAGACCAATGAGACAAATGACACCAATGAGACCAATGAGACCAAAGAGACCAATGAGATCAAAGAGACCAAAGAGATCAAAGAGACCAATGAGACAAATGAGAACAAAGAGACCAAAGAGATCAAAGAGACCAATGAGACAAATGAGACCAATGAGACAAAATAGACCAAAGAGATCAAATAGACCAAAGAGACCAATGAGACCAAAGAGACCAAAGAGACCAATGAGACAAATGAGACCAATGAGACCAAAGAGACCAATGAGACAAAATAGACCAAAGAGATCAAATAGACCAATGAGACAAATGAGACCAATGAGACCAAAGAGACCAAAGAGACCAAAGAGACCAATGAGACCAATGAGACCAATGAGACAAATGAGACCAATGAGACAAAATAGACCAAAGAGATCAAAGACACCAATGAGGTCAAAAAGATCAAAGAGATCAAAGAGATCAAAGGGATCAAAGAGACCAATGAGACCAATGAGACCAATGAGATCAAATAGACCAATGAGACCAAAGAGACCAATGAGACCAAATAGACCAAAGAGACAAATCAGACCAAAGAGATCAAAGAGACCAAAGAGACCAATGAGACCAATGAGACCAATGATACCAATGAGACCAAAGAGACCAAAGAGATCAAATAGACCAAAGAGATCAATGAGACCAAAGAGACCAAATAGACCAATGAGATCAAATAGACCAAAGAGATCAAAGAGACCAATGAGATCAAATAGACCAAAGAGATCAAAGAGACCAATGAGACAAATGAGACCAATGAGACCAAAGAGACCAATGAGACCAATGAGACAAATGAGACCAATGAGACAAATGAGACCAATGAGACAAAATAGACCAAAGAGATCAAAGACACCAATGAGGTCAAAAAGATCAAAGAGATCAAAGGGATCAAAGGGATCAAAGAGACCAATGAGACCAATGAGACCAATGAGACCAATGAGATCAAATAGACCAATGAGACCAATGAGACCAAAGAGACCAATGAGACCAAATAGACCAAAGAGACAAATCAGACCAAAGAGATCAAATAGACCAAAGAGATCAATGAGACCAAAGAGACCAATGAGACCAAAGAGACCAATGAGATCAAATAGACCAAAGAGACAAATCAGACCAAAGAGATCAAATAGACCAAAGAGATCAATGAGACCAAAGAGACCAAATAGACCAATGAGATCAAATAGACCAAAGAGACCAATGAGACCAATGAGACCAATGAGACCAATGAGACCAAAGAGATCAAAAAGACCAAAGAGACCAATGAGACCAATGAGACCAATGATACCAATGAGACCAAAGAGACCAAAGAGATCAAATAGACCAAAGAGATCAATGAGACCAAAGAGACCAAATAGACCAATGAGATCAATTAGACCAAAGAGATCAAAGAGACCAATGAGACCAATGAGACAAATGAGACCAATGAGACCAAAGAGATCAAAGAGACCAATGAGACCAATGAGACCAAAGAGATCAAAGAGACCAATGAGACAAATGAGACCAAAGAGATCAAAGAGATCAAAGAGACCAATGAGACCAATGAGACCAATGATACCAAATAGACCAAAGAGATCAAATAGACCAATGAGACCAATGAGACTAAAGAGACCAAAGAGACCAATGAGATCAAAGAGACCAAAGAGACCAATGAGACCAATGAGACAAATGAGACCAATGAGACCAAAGAGATCAAAGAGACCTATGAGACCAATGAGACCAAAGAGATCAAAGAGACCAATGAGACAAATGAGACCAAAGAGATCAAAGAGATCAAAGAGACCAATGAGACCAATGAGACCAAAGAGACCAAATAGACCAAAGAGACCAATGAGACAAATGAGACCAATGAGACCAATGAGACCAATGAGACCAAAGAGACCAAATAGACCAATGAGATCAAATAGACCAAAGAGATCAAAGAGACCAATGAGACCAATGAGACCAAAGAGACCAATGAGACCAATGAGACAAATGAGGTCAAAGAGATCAAAGAGATCAAAGAGACCAATGAGACCAATGAGACCAATGAGACAAATGAGACCAAAGAGACCAATGAGACCAATGAGACCAATGATACCAAATAGACCAAAGAGATCAAATAGACCAATGAGACCAATGAGACTAAAGAGACCAAAGAGACCAATGAGATCAAAGACACCAAAGAGACTAAAGAGACCAAAGAGACCAATGAGACCAATGAGACAAATCAGACCAATGAGACCAATGAGACCAAAGAGACCAAATAGACCAATGAGATCAAATAGACCAAAGAGATCAAATAGACCAATGAGACCAATGAGACTAAAGAGACCAAAGAGACCAATGAGATCAAAGACACCAAAGAGACTAAAGAGACCAAAGAGACCAATGAGACCAATGAGACAAATCAGACCAATGAGACCAAAGAGACCAAATAGACCAATGAGACAAATGAGACCAGCATTGACTGGTTGCTAAAATGCCATCCCATCAGAAAAATCTAATCATAACACAACTTTACAAAACAAAAGGCGATTGTTATCTGCCTCTATCGTTCAATGTTGAACGTCGCACGAACTGTTTTTTGATTGCATTCCATAAAAATAGTGAGAGTGTCAATTGTTGTTTTCTTTTTCCAGTGAATTCTATCGACGACGATGATTATCGTTACACGAGATATTATTATTATTCGGTTTTCAATAAAATTAATGTCATTTTGCAAATCTCATAAATGTCGCGTCGTCAGATAGAAGTGTAACAATTATAGGTCGTCTAGTCGCTTCATCCATTAGCCTATACAAGTTGATCGACTAGGAAGTGAGGGAAGTCGTTCGACGTTTTCATAGTTTATTAGTTCAATGATGACAATCTTAACCACGCGTCTGAATATTACAAGATAGACGAACTGACGGACTTAAGTTATGATAACTGACGCTGACAGAGCTTCAGATCTGTTCACTGTCCAACTCCTGACGCCTTCCTTCTGCTCGGCTTCGGGAACTGGCCTGGGCCGACCAGCCCCTGTCTTTCTCGACTAACTGCTTGCTGACCGTCTTTGGCTGAGTCCCACAGTGAACTGAACTTCTCTCGATGTCTGACTCTCTTAGTTGCTTGGCTTGTGGGTTCCTCTCTCATTGGTCCATTGGTCCATGCCTGCATGGCCAATCCAGCCTATCCTACCTCTCAGCCTCCACTCGAACGGACTGTAAGTAACCCAGCCTCTCTTCCCTTTCTCCTGCCTGTCAGTCTGTTCTCTCTCTCTCTCTCTCTCTCTCTCTCTCTCTCTCTCTCTCTCTCTCTCTCTCTCTCTCTCTCTCTCTCTCTCTCTCTCTCTCTCTCTCTCTCTCTCTCCCTCCCTCCCTCCCTCCCTCCCTCCCTCCCTCCCTCTCTCTCTCTCTCTCTCTCTCTCTCTCCATCTCTCTCTCTCTCTCTCT
>OX243828.1:29228500-29231000 GCA_945859605.1 Lumbricus rubellus | reverse complement strand
CATGCGTTACCGATAACCGCATGTGGACTACGACTGGACGACGAAGATGTTCGAGTGGCCGTCGGTTTGCGACTTGGGGCCGCAATATGTGAACCTCACACTTGCGCATGCGGAGCTCAAATCGACGCCAGAGGCAACCACGGCCTGTCTTGCTCTCTCGGCTTCGGACGAATAGCAAGACATAGCACGATCAACGACATTATATACCGCTCCCTTTCAAAAGCAGGAATCCCGTCAATAAAAGAGCCACCAGGTTTACTTCGCACGGACGGCAGACGACCAGACGGCCTTACCATGATTCCATGGCGTGCGGGTCGTCATCTTGTGTGGGATGCGACAGTGGTGGACACTCTGGCACCATCATATATCCAGGCCACGGCTTCGACGGCGGGCGCGGCTGCCGAGATTGCAACGGAAAGGAAAAACACTAAATACGTCTCTCTTGTAAACACTCACTGTTTCGTTCCTTTAGCCCTTGAGACCTTAGGACCCATTTGCAGTATTGGCCTCGACTTTCTGTCTGATTTAGGTCGCATTCTAACATTGTCTTCCGGTGATATGAGAGAGACCTGTTTTTTGCTGCAACGCCTCTCTATTACTGTCCAGCGCTTCAACTCGGTGGCCTTTCGAGGCACTTTAGCTGAGCCGAAGCCAGAGGACATGTAACTATAGCTATAGCTTTTCTAGTTTATTGTATTTCCTGTTATTGATATGTTGTCTTGAAGATATTAAAAGGTTATAATTATTCGCAAAAAAAAAAAAAATAATAATAATAATAATAATAAAGTGATGAGGCTGTCCGAGTGGCGATAGGCCTACGCCTGGGTTTGGATCTGTGCGAACCACACCAGTGTCAATGCGGTGAAACAACGGATCTGAGAGGATATCATGGTCTGGTCTGTAAGTTGTCTGGAGGGAGAAGTAGCAGGTACTTTGCAATGAATTACATCATCTGGAGGGCCCTCCAGCGAGCTGAAGTTCCGAGTACCAAAGAACCAGCAGGCCTGCTTCGAAGCGACGGCAAAAGACCTGATGGAGCAACGCTGATACCCTGGTCAAGAGGCAAATATATGATTTGGGACGCCACCTGGGTGCACACGTGCGCAAACTCATATATTCACCTCACTTCACTAACGCCTGGAGCAGCAGCAGAGATGGCAGCCACTAGGAAGATCACCAAGCATGCTGAAACTCCCACTACCCATGATTTTATTCCAGTGGCACTGGAAACCCTTGGTCCCATCAACGCTGAGGGCCGGGAATTCTTGGCAGAACTAGGTCGACGTTTGACCATTTTTTCTGGGGACCCGAAAGAGACAGCACGCTTGCTTCAGCGACTTTCAAT
The DNA here is from genome assembly GCA_945859605.1 of Lumbricus rubellus. NCBI lineage: Eukaryota > Metazoa > Annelida > Clitellata > Crassiclitellata > Lumbricidae > Lumbricus > Lumbricus rubellus. The sequence goes on along the minus strand of OX243828.1, from coordinate 29,229,655 downwards.
TTGCACGCAAAAGTTTAATGCTGTCGCATTTCGAAGCACGTGTGCACAGTTGACCGATGAGGATGACCGTTGACTCCAGAACAACAAAGCTTTTATTAGTGTTTTTATAGCCTGAGGGATCATATATACCTCGGGCGCAAAAAAAATTATAATATTAATGACGACAATTTCTATGGCGCCGTAACACCATTACAAAGGCGTCTCTACAAAAACATTGGTGAAGTATACGAGCAAGTTTGGTTACTGTTGGATGGGCAAAGCCAACGACGTTGTTGAAGACGACATTGTGCCATCCTTCAACGGCGTTGTTGGATCATCGCGGCAAGTGATCCAGCACACGCGTGTACTGATTCCAAAGTGCTATAGCAAACCTTGGCTGCACTCGCCCAACCCGTTCGCTGTCGCCCAATGAAAATATTATCTTCAAGCTAATTTTGCGATATTATGCTGGATGTTCGATAAGGTTTTCAAATGTGCTGATGACATTGAGGGGGAATGAATGCACTTAGTCCAAGACATTTTGTCCACGACATTTTGTCTTGCGACATTTTGTCACGGCGACATTTTGTCACGGCGACATTTTGTCTTGCGACATTTTGTCAGGTTACCCTCCATCTGAGCAATTCCTACGTTGGGCGATGCGAAAGTCTTCCACAATTTTCTCTACTCGCTCAGACTACTTAAATTAAATGAATTGAGAAACCTAGCGTCATGACCAACATAGTCACCGACTTCACGACCTCGTCCATATCGACGACTGACGTTGCAAAACTCTAAACTTGCGAGTAGTTATTATAGTCTGTGGTGGCTCCAAAACTCAATGAACACTAAGTCTTTCTCATTGACACAATGTGACGATTAATTTATGAGAGTATTTAAAGCAAACTGTGTATGTTGTGTTTCGGAAGAAATAATGATATATCGTTAAATGAATAAATAATTAATAAGTAAGGGACTTGTGTAATGAAGAGCATCGACGCACCTTATAAGTGTCGTGTGCATCTGTGATCTCGTCATATTTCGAGTAGAGTGAGTTTAAAAGCTCAACGACCTGAAACAAAACAAAGTGTTTTAAAATTTAAACGAGCTCAAATGCACAAAATGCTTTCCTGTGCTTCAACTGTTTTCCATAGTTTAAGTGACTTTACTTTCAAA
>OX243828.1:29221000-29223500 GCA_945859605.1 Lumbricus rubellus | reverse complement strand
CACCTACCCACCCGCCGACTGACCTAGCCACCTACCCACCCGCCGACTGACCTAGCCACCTACCCACCCGCCGACTGACCTAGCCACCTACCCACCCACCGACTGACCTAGCCACCTACCCACCCGCCGACTGACCTAGCCACCTACCCACCCACCGACTGACCTAGCCACCTACCCACCCACCGACTGACCTAGCCACCTACCCACCCACCGACTGACCTAGCCACCCCACTCAGTGACAGACCGGAGGGAGGGAAGCTGCGATGTACCCGCTTCATTGCATCACATCACTACTTTCTGATAGGTTAACAAGAATTATTATTACATTGTGATTAAAAAAACTAAGCCAACCTGTTTTTCATATGTCTCTAATGCCTGATAACACGCAGTATGGTTTGATTATTTAATTAAATAACATGCTCAAAATGTCCTCCTCCTGCTTGCACGCAAGCCTGGAAGCGCTGGCCCCATGCATTGGGCAACAAGCATTGTCGATTATCCTCTGGTCCAGGCCATCCCACACTTTCAAGAAGCGTTGCTTCAGATCGTTTATATCATGAATTATTGTCTGCTAGACACGGTCTTGCATCACGCTCCACACTTCATAGTCGACAGGATTCAAATCTGGGCTGTTCGGAGGCCATAATGTGGGAGAAACGAAGTCTGGCGTCTCTTGTCAGCATTTCGATGATTTCTTTGGTTCTGTGGGCTGGCGCTGTTCTGTTAAAAAAGAAAACAGCCTTCTGGGGCTATCGATTCCTGATAACAGGTCGAAGATGTTGTGACAGCAGAACGTTGCGATAATATACTCCGTTAATTTTACTCCAGGATCACTGAAGACCAAAATTGGGAACTATCAAGCATCGAAACCACTACGAACATCATAACAGACTTGCTGAAAACTGAAATTTCTGGAGATGAAGTTTAAATATTCATATCTTTCTATCCGTTCACATTTATGACATGATATTTTGGAATCCTATTCTTGGGTCAATCCTCTAAATATCTGAAAAATTTTTGTATGATTAATTATCAGGCATTGGAGATATAAGAAAAACAGTTTAGTTTACTTTTTACTGAATCTGACAGAAAATTGCTTGTAAACTGAAATTTCGGCATGCGAAGTTGAAAGATTCCTATCTTTTTATCCGTTCAAATTTATCTCATGAAATTTTGGAATCATCTCCAGAAGGTTGATAGGAAATTTATACATGGGGCAGAAGGTAAGAATAAGAATCGACGGAGAGTACTCAGAACCAGGAAAGGTGGGCAGAGGAGTGAGACAGGGCTGCCCTCTATCACCTCTGTTATTCAACATCTATATAGTAGAACTGGTCAGAGAAGCACTAGACGATCTTGAAGAAGGAACAAAGGTGGGAGGAAGATGGATTAAAGCTCTGAGGTTTGCGGACGATCAGGCAATGTTAGCGAGAAGCCAGAAGGGTTGCCAGAAATGATGGATAGATTGAACACAACGTCAATTGAATATGGCATGAGAATTAACATCAAGAAGACAAAAGTAATGAAGATCAGCAAGGGAGAAGAAACTACAGTCGACATTCAAATAGAAGGCAAAGGGATAGAACAGGTGAAGGAATTTTGCTACCTGGGAAGCTTGATGACAACGGATGCTAAATGTCATAAGGAAATCAGAAGGAGGATTGCAATGGGAAAAGAGGCATTTACGAAAAGAGGAGAACTACTACGAGGAAAGCTAAACAGAAACCTCAAGAAACGGATGATAAAAACACTGGTGTGGAGTGTGGTGTTGTATGGTTCCGAAACCTGGACCATGAGAAAAGAAGACATAAAGAAAATCGAAGCGTTTGAAATGTGGACGTGGAGAAGAATGGAGAAGATCAGCTGGACGGAACACAGAACAAACGAGGAAGTGCTGGAAAGGGTAGGAGAGGAAAGAACAATGATAAAAACAATCAGAGAAAGACATAAGAAATGGATAGGGCATACGCTAAGAGGAGACAGTCTGGTGAAAACGGTGATAGAAGAAAAAATGGAGGGGAAACGAACAAGAGGAAGACCACGACAGATGTTGCTGGACACGCTGATGAAGAAGATCGGATACCAAAGACTAAAGGAGAAGGCCCAGCGAAGGGAAGAGTGGCGACATTGTTAGGGGCAGAGAACCAGAAGAAGAAGATTCTGGGTCCACTTCTCTAAATATTTGGAAAATGTTAGCGTGATATGTTATCAGGCATTAGAGATATATGAAAAACAGTTTGGCTTAGTTTTTTTAATCACGGTGTAATATATATATATATATATATATATGTATGTTGCCATAGGTGACTGATCGACTGAATTCATTCCTAAAATAATTTGATGGGATCGGCTTACTGCGTTTCTGAGAGGTTTTCCAGCTCTTGGATGATCTTCTGGAAGGTTGGTCTCTTGTTGGCCGATTCATTCCAGCTTCGCTCGATCAGATCGAGCCAAGCATCGCTACAGTCGGCTTCGACGAGAGCAGGACGGAAGGGAGTGG
>OX243828.1:29166539-29220800 GCA_945859605.1 Lumbricus rubellus | reverse complement strand
ATTACAATAATTATCATTTAATTGCAATAATTATAATTTAATAGCAATAATTATCATTTAATTGCAATAAGTATCATTTAATTGCAATAATTATAATTTAATAGCAATAATTATCATTTAATTGCAATAAGTATCATTTAATTGCAATAATTATCATTTAATTGCAATAATTATAATTTAATTGCAATAATTATCATTTAATTGCAATAATTATCATTTAATTGCAATAATTATAATTTAATTGCAATAATTATCATTTAATAGGAATAAGTATAATTTAATTGCAATAATTATTATTTAATTGCAATAATTATCATTTTAATTGCAATAATTATCATTTAATTGCAATAATTATAATTTAATTGCAATAATTATCATTTAATAGGAATAAGTATAATTTAATTGCAATAATTATTATTTAATTGCAATAATTATCATTTTAATTGCACTGTGATGGTGGCCACAATGGTGTCCGGACAATTCGGCGCCGGACAATTCGGACCGGACAATTCGGACCCGGACAATTCGTAGTGCATGTAAAAATATTGCTCTTACGGCTATGGAACTTTTGTTTATCAATAGTATGAAATATATTTATATGGCACCAAGCAAATATTGTCTGATCTTCTAAAATTGATCCACTAACAGAAATTAGAAACTGAAATTAGTGGTTAAATGCAGTAAATTATCAACTTATAGGCATCTCATTTAGATCAATGTAAGTTTCATACGTATAGGCCCATGGTTTTTTATGCCCGATATATAGTGAGGTGTCAGATTAATATTAGTTTCGACAGTAGCCTATACATTTTGGGTGAAGGAGAAGTCCCATCACGAATTTGGGCTGCAAAGAATTGTCCGGTCCGAATTGTCCGGCGCCGAATTGTCCGGGAACCGGCAACAATAACCGTCCAATTATAATATTATTGGTCGATATAGAAACTTCTGCAGGAATAATATTTCCATCAATCCAAATTCTATAGGAATTATTCATTTACTTATTATCGATCAAACTTCGATTGTACAGAATAAAAATATGAATCGAAGTTGGTTTAAACCGATTCTCTTCAAAACGTCAACGACTCAGACGAATCTAAAATGATAATTTATCGCTCGTATGATTTGCTGAAGAGCAAATGATGGTGGTTGGTGGTGGTGGTGTAAAAACTGAGTAATCCTATGCCGATAGATGAAGCAGAAGATAAGAAACGCGATGCAGTTTCCAAGAGCGCAGTAAAGAACGATGTAGATGATTTCCAGAACTACGTACAGAAACAGACAACAGCAAAGTTAATTTAACTAAAATTAGTCTTCAGCATAATCATTTTGAATATGATTGACATTTAAATGACTCTGTAGGCAAATCATTAAATGCAAAGAAAACAACTAAGAACTCTACACTTATGCAGAAAATGCGATTTTCTTGTAGGAGACTTTGTCATAATTAAAACGGTTTACATGTATGTGAAATTGGCATGGCGTCAAAATCAATCAAGTGGTTAATTTCTATGTGCGAACACATTGAACAGACTTAGATGCATTTAGTGAACAGGTTTATTAGAAGTCGGCGGAGTTTGAATAACGTTTGAAAAAATCATTCTGGTCAATCTATTTTGCAATACAATCAACCTAATCAGTCGAAAGTGGTGGTGGAGGCCGGTCGAAACCATAACACAATAAGAAAGATAAGAGATAGATAAGAGAGAGATAAGAGAGAGATGAGACAGAGATAAGACAGAGATAAGAGAGAGAGATAAGATATAAGAGAGATGAGACAGAGATAAGACAGAGATAAGATATAAGAGAGAGAAGAGAGAGATAAGAGAGAGATAAGATATAAGAAAGAGATAAGAGAGAGATAAGAGAGAGATAAGAGATAAGAGAGAGATAAGAGAGAGATAAGAGCTAAGAGAAAGATAAGAGAGATATAAAAGAGAGATAAGAGAGAGATGAGAGAGAGATAAGAGAGAGAGAGATAAGAGAGAGATAAGAGAGAGATAAGAGAGAGATAAGAGAGAGATAAGAGCTAAGAGAAAGATAAGAGAGATATAAGAGAGATATAAGAGAGAGATAAGAGAGATATAAGAGAGAGATAAGAGAGATATAAGAGAGAGATAAGAGAGAGATAAGAGAGAGATAAGAGAGAGATAAGAGAGAGATATGTCAGAGAGATAAGAGATAAGAGAGAGATAAGATATAAGATAAGAGAGAGATAAGATATAAGAGAGAGATAAGAAAAAGATAAGAGAGAGATAAGAGAGAGATAAGAGAGAGATAAGAGAGAGATAAGAGAGAGATAAGAGAGAGATAAGAGAGAGATATGAGAGAGATAAGAGAGATAAGAGAGAGATAAGACAGAGATAAGAGCGAGATAAGAGACAGATATGAGAGAGAGATATGAGAGAGAGATAAGAGCTAAGAGAAAGATAAGAGAGATATAAGAGAGAGATAAGAGAGAGATAAGAGAGAGAGAAAGATAAGAGAGAGATATGAGAGAGAGATAAGAGCTAAGAGAAAGATAAGAGAGAGATAAGAGAGATAAGAGAGAGATAAGAGAGAGATAAGAGAGAGACAAGAGAGAGAGAAGAGAGAGAGATAAGCGAGAGAGAAGAGAGAGAGAAGAGAGAGATAAGAAAGAGATAAGAGAGAGATAAAAGAGAGACAAGATATAAGAGAGAGATAAGAGAGAGAGAGATAAGAGAGAGAGAGATAAGAGAGAGATAGGAGAGAGATAAGAGAGAGAGATAAGAGCTAAGAGAAAGATAAGAGAGATATAAGAGAGAAATAAGAGAGAGATGAGAGAGAGATAAGAGAGAGAGATAAGAGAGAGATAAGAGAGAGATAGGAGAGACATAAGAGAGAGATAAGAAAGAGAGATAAGAGAGAGATAAGAGAGAGAAAAGAGAGAGATAAGAGAGAGATAAAAGAGAGAGATAAGAGCTAAGAGAAAGATAAGACAGAGATAAGAGAGAGATAAGAGAGAGATGAGAGAGAAATAAGAGAGAGAGATAAGAGAGAGATAAGAGAGAGATAGGAGAGACATAAGATAAAGATAAGAGAGAGAGATAAGAGAGAGATAAGAGAGAGATAAGAGAGAGATAAGAGAGAGAGATAAGAGCTAAGAGAAAGATAAGAGAGATATAAGAGAGATATAAGAGAAAGATAAGAGAGATATAAGAGAGAGATAAGAGAGATATAAGAGAGAGATAAGAGAGAGATAAGAGAGAGATAAGAGAGAGATAAGAGAGAGATATGTCAGAGAGATAAGAGATAAGAGAGAGATAAGATATAAGATAAGAGAGAGATAAGATATAAGAGAGAGATAAGAAAAAGATAAGAGAGAGATAAGAGAGAGATAAGAGAGAGATAAGAGAGAGATAAGAGAGAGATAAGAGAGAGATATGAGAGAGATAAGAGAGATAAGAGAGAGATAAGACAGAGATAAGAGCGAGATAAGAGACAGATATGAGAGAGAGATATGAGAGAGAGATAAGAGCTAAGAGAAAGATAAGAGAGATATAAGAGAGAGATAAGAGAGAGATAAGAGAGAGAGAAAGATAAGAGAGAGATATGAGAGAGAGATAAGAGCTAAGAGAAAGATAAGAGAGAGATAAGAGAGATAAGAGAGAGATAAGAGAGAGATAAGAGAGAGACAAGAGAGAGAGAAGAGAGAGAGAGATAAGCGAGAGAGAAGAGAGAGAGAAGAGAGAGATAAGAAAGAGATAAGAGAGAGATAAAAGAGAGACAAGATATAAGAGAGAGATAAGAGAGAGAGAGATAAGAGAGAGAGAGATAAGAGAGAGATAGGAGAGAGATAAGAGAGAGAGATAAGAGCTAAGAGAAAGATAAGAGAGATATAAGAGAGAAATAAGAGAGAGATGAGAGAGAGATAAGAGAGAGAGATAAGAGAGAGATAAGAGAGAGATAGGAGAGACATAAGAGAGAGATAAGAAAGAGAGATAAGAGAGAGATAAGAGAGAGAAAAGAGAGAGATAAGAGAGAGATAAAAGAGAGAGATAAGAGCTAAGAGAAAGATAAGACAGAGATAAGAGAGAGATAAGAGAGAGATGAGAGAGAAATAAGAGAGAGAGATAAGAGAGAGATAAGAGAGAGATAGGAGAGACATAAGATAAAGATAAGAGAGAGAGATAAGAGAGAGATAAGAGAGAGATAAGAGAGAGATAAGAGAGAGAGATAAGAGCTAAGAGAAAGATAAGAGAGATATAAGAGAGATATAAGAGAGAGATAAGAGAGAGATAAGAGAGAGATATGTCAGAGAGATAAGAGATAAGAGAGAGATAAGATATAAGATAAGAGAGAGATAAGATATAAGAGAGAGATAAGAAAAAGATAAGAGAGAGATAAGAGAGAGATAAGAGAGAGATAAGAGAGAGATAAGAGAGATAAGACAGAGATAAGACAGAGATAAGAGCGAGATAAGAGAGAGATATGAGAGAGAGATATGAAAGAGAGATATGAGAGAGAGAGATAAGAGCTAAGAGAAAGATAAGACAGAGATAAGAGAGAGATAAGAGAGAGATGAGAGAGAGAGAGAGATAAGAGAGAGATATGAGAGAGATAAGAGCTAAGAGAAAGATAAGAGAGAGATAAGAGAGATAAGAGAGATAAGAGAGAGATAAGACAGAGATAAGAGCGAGATAAGAGCGAGATAAGACAGAGATATGAGAGAGAGATATGAGAGAGATAAGAGAGAGATAAGAGAGAGAGATAAGAGCTAAGAGAAAGATAAGAGAGATATAAGAGAGATATAAGAGAGAGATAAGAGAGAGATAAGAGAGAGAGATAAGAGAGAGTTATGTCAGAGAGATAAGAGATAAGAGAGAGATAAGATATAAGATAAGAGAGAGATAAGATATAAGGGAGAGATAAGAAAAAGATAAGAGAGAGATAAGAGAGAGATAAGAGAGAGATAAGAGAGAGATAAGAGAGAGATAAGAGAGATAAGACAGAGATAAGACAGAGATAAGAGCGAGATAAGAGAGAGATATGAGAGAGAGATATGAGAGAGAGATAAGAGCTAAGAGAAAGATAAGAGAGATATAAGAGAGAGATTAGAGAGAGATAAGAGAGAGAGAAAGATAAGAGAGAGATATGAGAGAGATAAGAGCTAAGAGAAAGATAAGAGAGAGATAAGAGAGATAAGAGAGAGATAAGAGAGAGATAAGAGAGAGATAAGAGAGAGATAAGAGAGAGATAAGAGAGAGATAAGAGAGATAAGAGAGAGATAAGACAGAGATAAGAGCGAGATAAGAGAGAGATATGAGAGAGAGATATGAGAGAGAGATAAGAGCTAAGAGAAAGATAAGAGAGATATAAGAGAGAGATAAGAGAGAGATAAGAGAGAGAGAGAAAGATAAGAGAGAGATATGAGAGAGAGATAAGAGCTAAGAGAAAGATAAGAGAGAGATAAGAGAGATAAGAGAGAGAGATAAGAGAGAGATAAGAGAGAGATATGAAAGAGAGATAAGATATAAGAGAGAGATAAGATATAAGAGAGAGATAAGATATAAGAGAGAGATAAGATATAAGAGAGAGATAAGATATAAGAGAGAGATAAGATATAAGATAAGAGAGATATAAGATATAAGAGAGAGATAAGAGAGAGATAAGAGAGAGAGATAAGATAGAGATAAGAGATAAGAGAAAGATAAGAGATAAGAAAGATAAGATATAAGAAAGAGATAAGAGAGATAAGAGAGAGATAAGATATAAGAGAGATAAGAGAGAGATAAAAGAGAGATCATTATCTTCTCCACTCTCCTCGCTCTCTCCTCCTCCTCCTCCTCTCCATCTCTCCTTCCTATCTCCATATGATCTTTTCCTCTTTCCTCCGCCTTCTCCTCTTCTCTCTTCCCTCTCTTCTTTCTCTCCCTCTCCCCTTCTTCTTATTATTACCCTCTACTATCACTACTCCTCCTTCTCGTCTTCTCTCCTTTTCTTTCTTCTCTTCTTCCTCTCCAGCTCTCTCCTTCTTCTCCTTATTATCCTCTCTTCCGTATCTCCTCCTTCTCCTCCTTCTCCTCCTTCTTCTCCTCCCCCACTCACCTTCTGCTGAATTATCATACTCCGGTTTGTCCTTGGGAGTGACCGCTATCCCTCCAGGCCAAATCATTTCCTCCGTCTTCAGCTGATAGTCACTGTCGTTCATGTAGTACAAAACCTCGACAGCTTTTCCATCACGAATGTTGTTGAAGGCAAAAGCCATTCGCCGTTCACCGTTCGAACCAAAACACACGTGACCAGTCGCACCTGAAAGAAGGAGAAGAGTGAGAAGAAGGAGGAGGAGAAGTAGGAGAATACAGAGGTCGTCATCATCATCATTGACATCATCATCATCATTATTATCGTCATTATCATCATCGTAGTCATTATCGTCATCATCATCATCATCATCATCATCATCATCATCATCATCAGTATCATCTTTTTCGTCATTATCATCTTCACCATTATCATATCATCATCATCGTCATCAGTATCATCATCATCAATATCATCATCATTATTATCATCATCATTACAAACATTATTATCATCACCATCGTCATTATCACAATTATCACTATTGTACATCATTACACTCTCGTCTAGAATTGTTGCCTCGGATCTGAACGCTTTTAATCAGCGTCGACCAGACCTCATCTTCCTCTTCCTCTTCCTCTTCCACCTCTTCTTCCTCTTCCTCTTCCACCTCCTCTTCCACCTCCTCTTCCTCTTCCTCTTCCACCTCATCTTCCACCTCCGCTTACACCTACTCTTCCTCTCCCTCGACCACCTCTTCTTCCTCTTCCTCCTCCTCTTTCTCATCCTCTTTCACCTCCTCTTCATCTTCCACCTCCTATTCCACCTCTTCTTCCATCTCTTATTCCTCTTCCTCTTCCACCTCTGCTTCCTCTTTCTCTTCCTCTTCCTCTTCCACTTCATCTTCCACCTCTTCTTCCTCCTCCTCCTCCTTCTCCTCCACTTCCTCCTCCTATTCCACCTCATCTTCCTCCTCCTTTTCCTCTCCCTCTTCCTCCTCCTCTTCCACCTCCTCTTCCTCCTCCTCTTCCTCTCCCTCTTCCTCCTCATCTTCAACATCCTCTTCCTCTTCCGCCTCCTCTTCCACCTCTTTTTCCTCCTCCTTTTCCTCCTCATCTTTCTCTCCCTCTTCCACCTCTTCCTCCTCTCCTCCTCCTTTTCGTCCTCCTCTTCCTCTCTTTCTTCCTCCTTCTCATCTTCTCCCGCTTCCTCCTCATCTTCCTGTCTCTCTTCCTCCTCATCTTCCTTTTCCTCTACCTCCTCCTCTTCCTCTTCCTCTTCCACCTCCTCTTCCTCCTCCTCTTCCTCTCCGTCTTCCTCTCCGTCTTCCTCCCCATATTCCGCCTCCTCTTCCTCTTCTTCCTCCTCCTCCTCCTCCTCCTCATCTTCTTCCTCCTCATCTTCTTCCTCCTCGTCTTCCTCTCCCTCTTCCTCTCCCTCTTCCTCCTCCTCTTCCACCTCCTCTTCCTCCTCATCTTCCACCTCCTCTTCCTCCTCATCTTCCACCTCCTCTTCCTCCTCCTGCTCTTCTTCAGCCTCTTCCACCTCTTCTTCCACCTCCTCTTCTTCCTCCTATTCCTCTCCGTCTTCCTCCTCATATTCCGCCTCCTCTTCCTCTTCTTCCTCCTCCTCTTCCTCTTCTTCCTCCTCCTCTTCTTCCTCCTCTTCCTCCTCCTCTTCCTCCTCCTCTTCCTCATCCTCTTCCACCTCCTCTTCCTTTTAATAAATTTACTATTGGTAATAGCAGTATCGACCTAACAGGTCCAAGTAGTAATAACGATGGTTTCCGGTAGTAGAAGTAGCAGTAGTAGTAGTAGTAGTAGCAGTATTAGTATTAGTAGTAGTAGTAGTAGTAGTAGTAGTAGTAGTAGTAGTAGTAGTAGTAGTAGTAGTAGTAGTAGTAGTAGTAGTAGTAGTAGTAGTAGTAGTAGTAGTAGTAGTAGTAGTAGTAGTAGTAGTAGTAGTAGTAGTAGTAGTAGTAGTAGTAGTAGTGTTGCGCGCGTCCCCCCAGCCAAAAGAGCACCCCTATTCAACTTCAAGTCAAGGTTTCTTTCCTCATATTTCACGCAGGGTCTCTCTGGCCGAGGAGCAAGGCGGGGAGGGGCTTTAGCATTAAGTTCCAGGTACTCCGTTCTCTTCCCTCGAAAACCCGGCACCCCCGAGGCAACATCCAGTATGGATTCTGAACCCTCTTCTTCCTCATTACCAGGTACCAAGGATGACTTAAGGCGACATATGTCCACGGCTCTCTGTGGGAGAGCAACAGCCCCTATTTCAGACTGTTCTGGGTTCAGATCCCCTCCACTTATTCGACGGGTTCCCATCCATCCGGGTTGCTCAGCGGTATCAGGGTCTAGGGCATTATTTTCTCCAGCATATTGCCTCAGATGTTTTTCTAGCTGTTCGTGTTTCTCAATTAAGGCCTGCATTTGGGCTTCCTGGCGCTCCATAAATTCTTCAACAGTGCACGATACTATTTGGGAGGGGGTTGTCTCTTCTTCCTCCCCTTCACTAACTTCCTCTTCTGAGTTATTACTTGACATAATGTTCAATGAGTAAGGACTTCTTAATAACTCTGATGAATCAAGAATTAAGCCTAAGTATTCACCACATCTCTTCAAGTTAAAGGTTTTTAATCAACACAATTGCAAACACTTGACTATCGGTAATCAGTCAATGATATTTAAGCGAAAGAGAAATTAATCAGCATGATTATATTGCATTGATTTATGTAAGTTCGAGAACATCTATCACTGTTTCACAGACACGGTTTTCTTTCCGTGTGAAGCACTCGCTACCATCTAATTAATTAACATTAATGAGTTAAGCCTAATCAGTTCTTCAATTAAGCACCACACGCAATGCGACCAATTATAATTATCTATTCTAGCGATATTCACTGCGAAACATTATTTATAATAATATCTCATTTAAGCTTCTCGGTTCCACAGCAATATGAAATTTAAGGGGATACTTCTCTGCACTCCAGATAATAATTTCAGTAAACGTTGACCACGGAGATACCAGTCACCAAATTGACCACCAGAAGAAATGAAACGGCGAAAGAATTTCAACTTCCAAAGTATGACAAATATTCTTCAAAACGGTTTTCAGACACCCTGGTCTCGTCAATATGAAGGCCCAATTTCTTGGCTGCACGGCAGAAATTCAATTACTAGTTTCTTCGAGTAAATTTGGATCGCAATCTTATTCGATTTCTACCACAATTTCAACGATTCGAGCACAGAGATGTTGCTTCGTCAACCGCCACCGTCTGTCTGAAGGTTTCAGTCCTTCCAGCCAATCACAGGCCACATCCGGGACTCGTCGGAGTCACGGGGTCAAGGGGGATCCAATGAAACCTGTTGCGTTGCCGCCGGACTAAAAATAGAGTGGCATAATGAGCTGTTCTCCCAGAACAAATAATAATACACCGGAGGTCGCTCTAAAACGCGGCTACACCACCGGAGACCGACCGAAGGTTTGATGTTAAGGCCGAAATTCGATTAGGCCGTAAATTTATAAAGGCCGTAAAATTATTAAGGAATTATTAACGATCCAACTTTTCACGATCGTTACACCCTCACCAGCCCCCTGAATTTTTCACCATGGGGAAAAATCTATCAGCTCCTGCTGATCATAACCGAGAAACTTAATTTCAGTGTCACCATAAACAATTCTATGGTCGAGATATCTAATTAAACATCGAAAGTCTTAACGGACAGACTTGTACAAAGGCACCTATCGGAAAATATAACGGACAGATCACGATTTAACGTTATGGCAGAAAGCAATCAAGTATCAAAACATTCACCGAGTAGAGTTCACTAAGTCCAACTCAATTACAATCATAATCAACGATCTACGACGTAGCAACACTTCAACTGCATCTCACAAAACTTTGCAGGTCGTTACAGAACTTAAAGTTCTCGGGAAGCACATGTCGACTTAGACACATAAAAGAAAACACAACAGTTTCAAACAAAATTGCAGGGAATGATTCAGATAATAATTTCTTTTCACAAGAAAGAACACAATCATGATTTGACTTAGCGATTATCACGGCGACTCAACAAGGTACTACCCGACTATTTACTAATTACTGGTCCTCAGGTGGACATCAAGAGTGGCCAGAACCATGCGGCTCTTTTTAAAGTGTGCAGTGTCAAGGTAATTACCTCTACCTTCCACCATTCTTTGAATCCAGGGCGATAATACAACATAGCAATTTTAGAACGGACACATATAATTATAATCGACGTTTCCTATCCAATCCCATCACTTGCTCGGGGCCACTTACAAGGATAAATAAATGTCTTCCATAACACTAAAAGATCATGCCCCGGCACCATATTCAGTACAACATTATTCATTTAAACGGAGCAACATATCAAATAACATCAAGAAGTCGCAAATGTATCGAATCACATCACAAGGCACCAGCATGTCAAAGCCAACACTTATCTCATCACTCCGACAATTCATCTGCACACAGCATCACAACAATCTTGCTCCTAACCGTCAGACTAAACTACAGCTCAAGTAATACTCAGGGCTAGAAGTCAACAACACTTTTAACTAATGCTGTATTCCATTTACACCACCCTTACAGATACTACATACAACCACCAACGATTGCAACAATCTCCTTTCTGAGCATTCATAAACATGGGCAGTCAGCACATCATCACAGACAGAACACATTACACTTAGGCTGAGACTACTAAACAAAGGCTTTCTGTTTAGCTAAGCATTATCAATACGCACTAGGGCGGCATTTTCCTCGACCTAAGCAATAATTTCTCCACGTCCCCCTTCCAAGACGGAGTACAACAGAGCAGACCACCCGAGACAAGTTAAACAAAGGGATCTACTGTTTAGTAAAACATACCCTAGAAACTAACGGGTTTCTCCCTGACCTATATGCTATGACCTCTCCACGTCTACCTTACAAGACGGAGTACAACAGAGTAGGACAGTAACGCTGACTAGTAAGCAAAAGGGTTTACTGCTTAGTAAAGCATACCAAAGAAACTAGGCCGTCTACAGCTCACAACTCTACACCAGGTCATCGGTCTCACCTCTCATATAATATAAACTGACTGCGGAGACATTAGACAACTCACAAGTCTACCATCTATCTTACTCACAAACTACTCGGAGCTTACACATCACACAGACATACTAGTTTCTTTCACACACTCCTAATACAACTCGCTAATCAACATTCAAAGACTATGTCCACTAACTGCTACAAAGGTCAAGCTACTCATAATTCAATATGCTGCATTATACTCTACTAACTGCTATGATTATGCACATTCAACTTTAGAATACATTCACCACAGTTACTGAGCTCAGCTACTCATAATCTAACATATTAGGTAATACCTTATTACCTTTCAATTATACTTATGCAGTCAACATTAGAAATGCATACAGAACATTTGCCTTTTCTTCTCTGGCAACCACAAAAAGAATGCAATGAAACACACAAGTAACCAATCTTATCTATAATCATGAACCAATCATAGATGTTCATTCACAAAATTCATCTGCTTCCATATGCATACCAAAGAACATAAAAATACTGGACTCAGTGTTACATCATACATCAACTAAAGGAGAGGGTACTCTAACCTCTAAGCTATTACTCCGTCGCCATTATGCGACTCACATCAGCATTTCCACAATCATACTTCATTTACAATAACCATTAATGTGAGCGCTACATAAAAATTTAACTACACAAAATAAACACAAACAACTTAACTAACAGCCCATCACATTATTTTACATTACTGCCTATACCCGGGCCCATTCCCGTGGTTCCTGGTGGGACTCGAGCGCTGTATAAACCTTCTTGCAAATTCACAATTATCTTGCGCATGTTTAATCGATACAGCCACAAAATCATCTTTATTCAACACAACATCAGCAATCTGCATATTCTCTAAAACTAGACTAATTGGCTGATGATTCTGGGTGACTCCGGTGCTTTCGCTCTCGCCGGCTCGATGAGCGGAGAGGACGAATGGAGGATGCACATCCCAATCCGATGGATCCTGGGCTACCACCTTGGCAGCAGAGACTTGGAGCGATGATTCCGTAGAGGACGTTTCTGGCGTCGCAGATTCCGGTTGTTTCTCCACATCTTCCGGAAGATGAATTCCTTCCAGGTGATGAATTCGTTCGAAGGTTCTTTGCTCCTTCTCACCATCTGATGCAGCCAGATGGTCACGAGTTACCACGATTCTTCTGCACAGTCTGGAGCGAGGTTTGCAATGAACTGAGAACTTGTGCTCCCCCACCAGAACCCAGTTATGACCCACATGCCATAAAACGTTTTCGTCCTTCATCCACGAGAGACCCAGAATTAGTTCGGAAACCTGTTCAGTCACCAAGCAGGGTATCTCGAATGGTCGGCCTTCAATCTGCAACTTCAGTTTCGTTTCGCCGAGTACACGGATGGCTGAACCATTTGCTGCTAACAGGGATTGCTTAGAGTGTTGGATTTCGGCAGGGTCTACCAACGAAGCAGGGCACAGAGTCATTTCACACCCCGAGTCCAGCAGCCCCAGCAAATGTTTACCTTTTATGGTTACGGAAAGGTAAGCGTCATTTCGTCCCTTCACATGTCTCGCATTGTTCACCGTGTTCGATTCTGGTTCTTGTTCTTGTTCTCTCTGCCATGTGTTGTCTGTCCTGCTAGGGCAAACTCGAGAAAGGTGCCCGGGCTGATTACACTCGTAGCAGCGTCTGTTGTCTCGGGCTTCTCCTTGGAAACGGTTATTTGGACGGCGATCCCCCGGTTGATTCCTGAAGCCATTGTTTTCCTTTGGTTGAAACGGTCGTCGCGGTTGCCACTGTCGAAATTGTCCATCAGCAGAAGTAGTATTCGGTTGCGGGGACCACTTCTGAAGCATTTCTTCCATCTTCCGGGTCATCTGTTCTTGAAGTCGGTTCAACTTTTCGTCAAGGTCAAGTTCGGTTTCTTTCACATTCGAGATGCGCCCAGGGCGACGATCACGACGATCGGCAGCGTCTTCATCCGACCAGCGATAGCCTTCCAGTCTCATGGCGATTTTGTAGGCGTTGTCTAAGGTGGCTGGTTCTCTTTCTCGTACCTTCAGGGCCAGATCTTTATCTCGAAGAGCATCCAGGAATGCTCTGATAGCGATGGTCTCGCTGTGCGTTGACGTTGGTCCCGGGAATGCGAGGATCATCAGTTTCCGGATATCTTGAGCCAGTGAACCAAGGTCCTCGCCCACCTTCTGGCGACGAGTGTTCAATTTAGTTTGATACAGAGCAGCTTGATCGGTGCTTCCGTATCGCAGTTTCAATCTACTGACCAGATCAGCACTGGTCACCAAAGCTTCAGAGTCAAATTCGTGTAGCAGTTGATCGACAGGTTCAACCAAGGCACAGGTCAGTTGGGCCAGCTTCTCTTCTTCAGTCCATCTATTGTTCTTCGAGCATACCTCGAATTTCTTGAGGAATACTTCCACCGACGTCTTACCGTTGTAGCGGTCCAGCTTCATTTGCGATTTCATTCTTCTATCTGGAAAATTTGAAGATTCAGATTGTAGTTTCCCAGCAGGTTCTTTCTTTTCACTAGCAATTTCTTGGACTGTATTGTCGATTGTCGAAGATGAATTCTGTGAAGGTTCTCTGAGTGTCTGCAGCAGGAGGCGGAGCAGTTCCTCTTGATTGAAATTCTTACCATGCTCATCGGGTCTGATTTCGCTTGCACTGTTCAGTTTCACAGCAGTAGCACTGTTCGATTTCACCACAGAGTTTATCGGCACTGTTTGTGTCGCTGACAATTGCACAGATTGATTCAGCATTGAAATCTGTTCATCATGAGCGGCTGGATCAGCGACCAGATGCTGATATGGCGTGTAAGGCATGTGCGAAGGTTGACTTGCCTTCCACCGTTGATATTCGCAGCTTTGTGTCACGTGTGTTTCCGACGACAGGTTCGGTGTCGACATGAGCGGCTGACCGGAAGGAAGAGTGAGCGTAGACATTCGTGGAGCGACGCCAGAGGGCAGGAAAGGTTTTTCGGAAGCCATGACGTTGAGCGACGACGGGGAAAAGGTGGTAGCCCATGAGATGGTTGTCGTTGTCTGTCCGGGATGTGCACCTCGAAGCACCAGATGGTTTTCCCTCAGCGATGATGGATCCCCATTATCTGAAACTAACAGTCGTGAGTTAGTACATGCTTTAACATTATTTTGCCCTAAAGCTACCGCATGGGAATCGAGTACAAGATTATGCAAAGGCCGCATATCTTTTATTTCAGAATGCTCGCTGTCCGATAGACATTTTTCAGTTAATTGATTTCTGAATTGCATTTGTTTATTTCGCATGTAAGAGTCGAAATCAAAACCTTCATAAACAGTGTTCGTGTTATAATCATACATTGTTCGAGTATCTACTTTAGCAGCTGCAGTTGTAGTTCGGCTGTTAGATATCACTTTTGGTCGGGCGCCATAAAAATTTCCTTGAGCATCTAGTTCATCTATTTCTCCAAGAAACATTCTCCTTTCCTCAGCACCTTGGCTTAACAAGACCTCATTATTTCTGGTGACAGTTGTTGCACCAGTGCTAGATTGGGTCTGAACCTCTGTACCTGAACTTAATTTCACCCCACTAATTCTGGGACCAATTGTTGCGCGCGTCCCCCCAGCCAAAAGAGCACCCCTATTCAACTTCAAGTCAAGGTTTCTTTCCTCATATTTCACGCAGGGTCTCTCTGGCCGAGGAGCAAGGCGGGGAGGGGCTTTAGCATTAAGTTCCAGGTACTCCGTTCTCTTCCCTCGAAAACCCGGCACCCCCGAGGCAACATCCAGTATGGATTCTGAACCCTCTTCTTCCTCATTACCAGGTACCAAGGATGACTTAAGGCGACATATGTCCACGGCTCTCTGTGGGAGAGCAACAGCCCCTATTTCAGACTGTTCTGGGTTCAGATCCCCTCCACTTATTCGACGGGTTCCCATCCATCCGGGTTGCTCAGCGGTATCAGGGTCTAGGGCATTATTTTCTCCAGCATATTGCCTCAGATGTTTTTCTAGCTGTTCGTGTTTCTCAATTAAGGCCTGCATTTGGGCTTCCTGGCGCTCCATAAATTCTTCAACAGTGCACGATACTATTTGGGAGGGGGTTGTCTCTTCTTCCTCCCCTTCACTAACTTCCTCTTCTGAGTTATTACTTGACATAATGTTCAATGAGTAAGGACTTCTTAATAACTCTGATGAATCAAGAATTAAGCCTAAGTATTCACCACATCTCTTCAAGTTAAAGGTTTTTAATCAACACAATTGCAAACACTTGACTATCGGTAATCAGTCAATGATATTTAAGCGAAAGAGAAATTAATCAGCATGATTATATTGCATTGATTTATGTAAGTTCGAGAACATCTATCACTGTTTCACAGACACGGTTTTCTTTCCGTGTGAAGCACTCGCTACCATCTAATTAATTAACATTAATGAGTTAAGCCTAATCAGTTCTTCAATTAAGCACCACACGCAATGCGACCAATTATAATTATCTATTCTAGCGATATTCACTGCGAAACATTATTTATAATAATATCTCATTTAAGCTTCTCGGTTCCACAGCAATATGAAATTTAAGGGGATACTTCTCTGCACTCCAGATAATAATTTCAGTAAACGTTGACCACGGAGATACCAGTCACCAAATTGACCACCAGAAGAAATGAAACGGCGAAAGAATTTCAACTTCCAAAGTATGACAAATATTCTTCAAAACGGTTTTCAGACACCCTGGTCTCGTCAATATGAAGGCCCAATTTCTTGGCTGCACGGCAGAAATTCAATTACTAGTTTCTTCGAGTAAATTTGGATCGCAATCTTATTCGATTTCTACCACAATTTCAACGATTCGAGCACAGAGATGTTGCTTCGTCAACCGCCACCGTCTGTCTGAAGGTTTCAGTCCTTCCAGCCAATCACAGGCCACATCCGGGACTCGTCGGAGTCACGGGGTCAAGGGGGATCCAATGAAACCTGTTGCGTTGCCGCCGGACTAAAAATAGAGTGGCATAATGAGCTGTTCTCCCAGAACAAATAATAATACACCGGAGGTCGCTCTAAAACGCGGCTACACCACCGGAGACCGACCGAAGGTTTGATGTTAAGGCCGAAATTCGATTAGGCCGTAAATTTATAAAGGCCGTAAAATTATTAAGGAATTATTAACGATCCAACTTTTCACGATCGTTACAGTAGTAGTAGTAGTAGTAGTAGTAGTAGTAGTAGTAGTAGTAGTAGTAGTAGTAGTAGTAGTAGTAGTAGTATGGGTAGTAGTGACAGTAGTTGTGGTAGCAATAGTGCATTAGCGAGCGGACATGGGGGACTAGAAGTGGAATTGGCTCTTCTGGAAAATTGACATCTGGTGCTCACCACTACATTGTTTTAAAAATTGGACTAAGACGCTATTGATAGAATTATAATTATACAAAGTGAGACTGAGAAATTTACATTAAGACACCTCTAAAAAATATCCATGTTCCAGATTTCCTGATTTACATTCTCATGCTCTAATGTTTTGCGACTACTGCCCATAAAATATTAGCAGCAGTTAAACGCTTTAACTTGCAGGAGCAGTCTGCCAAAATAATTGCATACATAATAAACTATACGATGCAAGAGTTTTCACTTTGCATTCACGCTACTGAGCTGGCAATTCGCTTCCATCCGAAGAGTTACCACCTAAGAATATCTTCGTTTCAAGGTTGCCGTGTATTTCTAAGAACTAATGCTTACCAGTAAAGTCGACTTCAAGCATATTCGTTAGGATGCGCTTATGTTTAAATGGCGCCTCCACTTCGCCGATTGTACCGTTCACTCCTTGAAACAATGTGAAAGCTGCGTCCCGAAAAAATCCGAAATCAATCCAAGATTTTTTTCTGAACTGAGAAAAGAAGAAAAAGAAGAAAAAGAAGAAAAAGAAAAAAAGAAATGGGAATCATGAGGTCTCATTAATATCAGAGAATACTTCGATTTAAATGCAACCTTCACAAAATAGAATAATATTCATTCTAACATTCTAAATCAATCAACCGAGACATGCGCGGTAAATCGCCTACATCATTTGGAATAATTATATCTAATCCACACAAACATCATTGTACAGGGTGGGTCAAAAAAGTAATCCATAACAAAATTGTGCCAATATCTTGGTCAAAATAAGACTTTTTAATATAAAGTTTTACATACTTGAAGGTAATTCATATCTACGTACAATAGCTAAATTTTATCGAAATATTTGAAACAGAACAAAAGTTGTATCACTTTTAGTGAGCCCACCCAGTGTTTTTCGACGATCCAAAAAGTAACGTAGCGATTACTTTTTTTATGGCCCACCCTGTAGTTTTTAGGTAAGTCCAAGATTGTTTGTATCGATATCGTTAGTGTACCAATTTACTCGATAAAATACGGAGCAACATTGCGACTGGCTGAAGGCTGAGCTCTGTGATTAACGATTGACTTTGTTGAAGAGGACGACGACGTCTCTACGAAATGAAGGACGACTCTGCGTCGTCGTCGTCGTCGTCATCGTCGTCGTCGTCGTCATCGTCGTCGTCGTCGTCGTCATCGTCGTCGTCGTCGTCGTCATCGTCGTCGTCATCGTCGTCGTCGTCGTCATCGTCGTCGTCGTCGTCGTCATCGTCGTCGTCGTCGTCATCGTCGTCGTCGTCGTCGTCATCGTCGTCGTCGTCGTCGTCATCGTCGTCGTCATCGTCGTCGTCGTCGTCGTCGTCGTCATCGTCGTCGTCATCGTCATCGTCGTCGTCGTCATCGTCGTCATCGTCATAGTCGTCGTCGTCGTCGTCATCGTCGTCGTCGTCGTCGTCATCGTTGTCGTCGTCGTCATCGTCATAGTCGTCGTCATCGTCGTCGTCATCGTCGTCGTCATCGTCATGTCGACGAGAGAGAGTGCATGGAACGAACGATCAGCAGCAGAGAAGATAAATATTTACAACATAAGAGCAGAAGAGACTTTGTCGTAATCGTATCGTAATCTCCAAATTACTAGAGCACCACTCGAAAGCCAAAGCGCAGGGCACCAGCTTATTCACGAGCGTTTTGTCAAGTCAGAAAAGAGTAGTTCGAGGTGGTCATAGTCTGGGTTCCAAAGAATCAGAGATTCAGAGGTGGCAGAGTGGATGTTAAGGTGCTTGGTGTTTAGGTCGAGAGTTGGAACTTGGAAGACAGAAGGTGAGCTGGTGAATCGGAGTAAGAGTGCTTTCTAAAGAGTTCGTGAGACTTTGATTTTGAACTGAAAGCCCGAGTAGTGATGGGTAGAGGAGGAGGAGATACGAATCCACTGTCACTACGGCTCGATAGTTTAGTGGAGACGTCTCCTAGATTTCAAAGCTGAAATGAAGTTACTAATTTGCATGTCTATGTCTTGCTATTCGTTGCAGTGTAGGTTATTGCTGTCCTATGAATAGTCATCGAATCAACAAGGCGTTGGTGCTATATAAAGATAATAAATTATTAGCACTATGAATGAGTTGATCTTTATTCCATTGCAAGTCCCTCATCAGCGAATGGCGTCATCGCCGATCGTTGCTATAGTCCGCAATCAGCTTTCCCCTCGTACTTGATATATTTTTGTCCAAAAGTATTGGTCATAATCAACAACATAGATGGTGCTCTGCCCGTAGTCAGGTTCATTGGCTTTACGCCCCTGGGAATGAGATGAGTGAGGTGGTTTCCCGTTGCCTTCCCCACAGACAATGATGGGTAAGCAACGTTCCCAAGGTCGCTCCGCAGCAGCTTGCGCCCCTGCGTCCCACATGTGATGTGCTAGCCCGAGATATCTAAATCTCTGAATGTCAACTCCCAGCCCGGGGCTCGAACCGCAGTCCGTTGCAACCAACAGACGAATGCCGCTCGCGCTGACCGGTGTAGCTAACGAGACTGGTCATAGTTGCACTGGTCAATTAATTAAACAGAACCATGCAATAATTCTCGCTTGAATCATCAACTTAACTTAACATGGGCAATTACTATAACCAACAACATAAATCAGGGTAAGAACGTATGGGCGGGACCAAGGATATCATTACAAAGCCTTAGGACGACGTTGATGGTGTACAAGAACCAGCAAGCATGAAGGATGAACGGAAAAGAGCGAATTAATTCAGAAGGTGGCAGATCATTTCAGAGACGAGGAGGTGTGGTGCTGTGTTTGATATATATTGGTCAATTCGAGAAGGTGAGATGAGTAGTGACAGGAGGTCGAGAAAAAGTGAGACAGGCGGATGATCTGGTAGAGCGAGTTGGCTGAATGATGAAGAGTTCACGAAGATATTTTGGCTGAGAGTAGTAGGTTAGGGGTAGGATTTTTAAATGGATTCTATCGATCTGGGAGATTTAGCTAATGGAGTGATTTCAGGATATGGGTGATGTGATGATGTTTGGGAAGTCCTGGTGACGATTCTGGCTGATGAATGTTGAATGAGTTGAAGAAGCTTCTGTTGTTGAGGAAAAAATGAATTGCATTCGTTGAGTTTAGAGCGATGGACAATGGACACTGCAGTAGCAATGGCGGAAGCAGAACTTTGAAATTTTGAAATCGAGCATAGGTCGGAGGATGCAGCAGCAGCATCAGCGGAGGTGAGGATTTGCATGAGTCTGCAGGAACGGGAGAGGTTGGAGATGTGGCTTAGAAGGAGAGATGTCGATGAAAGGTGGCGGAATAGATCATAAGATTAAATGAATTATAGATTTACTGAAGCAGTCCTAAGATATATAATAGATGTTCTGTTTTGGATGCATGGTTGAGGTTGAGGCAGAGGAGGTGGGACGCCATTCATTGTGAGATTAAGAGATTACAAGAGGAGGAGCAGCAGCCAAAGAGACTTACTTCGGTTCTATTAATCCAGGGCGTCATAAAGACCAATCCTTGTTGCAATGCTGTCATCTCCTCAGCGCTTTCGTCTACAGTCGCTTCTGCATAAAATCAACAACATCATCAAAATCATCATCAACATCATTATTGTTATTTTCCCAGAGGTATTTATTGCGAAAAAATATATCCGGAGATATATTTGATGACGCTGTAGAACGGCGTAAGCTGGGAAGTAAACAACAAGTCCTGCGATACACTGGCCCCGTGTCCAGGACCTTGGGATTCGTCCATTGCTGGCTCAGGGCTATGGAAAAGGAGATGAGCGCCTTCCTGTGTTCCTCATGGAACGGGATGGGACTTTGATTTTTTTGTAGAACGGCAACTCATTTGGCATAAAATTAATATTACTATACAACAGAATCGTCTTCAACTCATTTGGCATAAAATTAATATTACTGTACAACAGAATCGTCTTCAACTCATTTGGCATAAAATTAATATTACTGTACAACAGAATCGTCTTCAACTCATTTGGCATAACTGTACAACAGAATCGTCTTCAACTCATTTGGCATAAAATTAATATTACTGTACAACAGAATCGTCTTCAACTCATTTGGCATAAAATTAATATTACTGTACAACAGAATCGTCTTCAACTCATTTGGCATAAAATTAATATTACTGTACAACAGAATCGTCTTCAACTCATTTGGCATAAAATTAATATTACTGTACAACAGAATCGTCTTCAACTCATTTGGCATAAAATTAATATTACTGTACAACAGAATCGTCTTCAACTCATTTGGCATAAAATTAATATTACTGTACAACAGAATCGTCTTCAACTCATTTGGCATAAAATTAATATTACTGTACAACAGAATCGTCTTCAACTCATTTGGCATAAAATTAATATTACTGTACAACAGAATCGTCTTCAACTCATTTGGCATAAAATTAATATTACTATACAACAGAATCGTCTTCAACTCATTTGGCATAAAATTAATATTACTATTATACAACAGAATCGTTTTCAACTCATTCATCAGCCAGAATTGTCACCAACCTTTTATCGACATCTCTCATTCATCATCATCATCATCATCATCATTGTCGTCATCATCATCATCATTGTCATCATCATCATCATCATCATCATCATTGTCATCATCATCATCATCATCATCATCATCATCATCATCATTAGGACGACATATTTAGCACAAGAAAAGTCCCCCAGAATTGTGAATTTGGCGACATTCAGAAGAATGTAAGAAAAAGTTTCAATAAAATTTATGTTTCGTGACAGATGATCAAAGTTCGAGAAGTATCGGACGTTAAAAATTGGTAGCAGATCATTCGAGTTCTTGCGGCAGAAACACAGAATTGGACGTCGTAGAGTGGAAGTTCGGCATTGTGACTTAAGCCGTACAAATCAGAGTTCGAGAAATATTTACACTGTGTCCGGAAAAATGGACCCATTTTGTAAATATGAAAATAAATAGTAAATATTAATCGATTTTTACAATTCAAGGACCGTTCTTATCCTAACATATTTCTCTAACAATTGTGAAAATATAAAAGTTCAAGTCCAAATAGTGACGTCATAATGACGTCATTTGCACGAAAAGTCAAATTTAAGAGATAAATGCGCAAAATCCTCCAAAATTTCAATATTTTAAGATGTCATATATCAATAATAAATGTTAGTTCAATTTTATTTTTATATCTGAGTTATGTCAGACTGCAATTTGTGCTCAAAGTGTCCATCTTTGGCCTCAACGTAAGCTTAGGCTTCAAAACGGTTGCGCTAATAGCCAACAGCAGCATCGATAAAAAGCTTATCAAAATCCTCTCAGGCATTAACAATTCGCTCACTGAGTTCTTCAAAGTCTTTTATCCTTGTCTTGTAGCCTATACCTTCTCCATCAGTCTCCAAATCTTATTATCAGCGAGATTTAAGCGGGCGGCCGTTTGGCGACCAAAGATTATAGGAGGAATGAATTCCGGAGTCTCCTTAGTCAACAGTTCAACAGTTTAACGAGCTCAGTGAGCTGGAGCCCCATCTTGTTGAAATGTTTATTAATCCGAGTATTCCCGGATATCAGGCATCACTTTTATATGGAGCAGATAATTCCTGTAATAAGCTGCATTTATTTTCAGTCCTGGTTCCATTAAATGGATTTCTGTTTACCAAGAGCCAATATATCAACCGAAGCCATGCATGACTGCCGGCTAAATGAACTTTAGTGCAAATGACGTCATTCTGACGTCATCATTATGACTAGAAATTTTATATTTTCACCAGTATTAGATAAATATGTCAGGATTAAAATGTTTTTGGAATTGCAAAAATCGATGAATGTTTACTATTTATTTTCCTATTTACAAAATGGGTCCCTTTTTCCGGACACAGTGTATATATATATATATATATATATATGTTCGTTTAATTCATGAAAAGAGTGCAGGCTGACACACCGCAGCCTGGTACATTGTGATGTTAAGAAAAACAAACTGAAAATTAAAGCGTCACATTTAAATAGATCATTGTTAATAAGATTTAATGATTTAGTGATTGTTAACGCTCTTGTAGAGGACTCTGGAAATAAAGTTCTTATTGTCCTTTTGCGGGAGGTGGAAATTATGACGTCGGGGTCGAAGCTTGTTAACCATACTGGTCATTGGGGGAAATAGGTCGCGAAGGACATGGCAACTGTTCCATATAACAGCGCGGAGCAAGCGCTCGTCAGCTTCCCCAACCATCTCAGCTGCATTCGGCGCAAGAGACGATCCAAGCGCGACCGATCTCCTTACGTTGTAGATCCCCACCAAGCAGGGGCGGCGTACATGAGGCGGGCAACTGCAGTGGCCTTCGTTACCAGACCATGTGTCCTTAAAACCCTCATCAGAAAGAAAATGTAAGGAGGGAGGCTGAAGGTTGAAGGCAGACATTAATGCTCATTGTTCGGATCAGATAGAATGCTCATTGTTTGGATCAGATAGAATGCTCATTGTTTGGATCAGATAGAATGCTCATTGTTTGGATCAGATAGAATGCTCATTGTTTGGATCAGATAGAATGCTTATTGTTTGGATCAGATAGAATGCTCATTGTTTGGATCAGATAGAATGCTCATTGTTTGGATCAGATAGAATGCTCATTGTTTGGATCAGATAGAATGCTCATTGTTTGGAGAAATGGAAGGAGGAGGAGGAGGAGGAGGAGGAGGAGGAGGAGGAGGAGGAGGAGGAGGAGGAGGAGGAGGAGGAGGAGGAGGAGGAGGAGGAGGAGGAGGAGGAGGAGGAGGAGGAGGAGGAGGAGGAGAAGAAGATGGTGATGATGAAGAAGAAGAAAAAGAAGAAGAAGAAGAAGAAGATAGAGTCATCAGCGCCAACATCATTGGGGTAGATGTAAAGATAGAAAGACAAGACTGCAGCATAGGCTGGTGGCTTGGGGGGAACGGAGTGGGCGAAAAGCTTAAATTTAGCGGGCAACTCGGGTACTCCAGAGAGGTAGGGGCGAATAACCAAGCTGGTATTATAGAATCCATTGGAAATAATCATTCATGATAAAGTGCAATTGTGCATTTGTGCATTGTGCATAAGCTAAAGGCGGTTCCAGGTAAGATAGAGTCATCATTATCGGCAGACTGTACAATAATTCACATTGAAGATTTCGTAATAATTAGAAGTTGGCTGTGACCTAAGGATTTAATTTTATCAGTTCAATCACTTTATAAAAGACTAAAATAGCTCAATGTCGAACAGTCTGCATGTTTCATTCGTAACAATCGAGATTATTATTAGAGCTAAATAAGCAATATTCATTTCAGACTTATTGGATCAATTTTCCGATGAATGCATCGTCATCGTCATCGTCGTTATCGTCATCGTCATCGTCGTAGTCATCGTCATCGTCGTTATCGTCATCGTCGTAGTCATCGTCGTAGTCATCATCGTTATCGTCATTATCTTCTTCTCACCTTCGATGTCGTTGTCATCGTCATCGTCATCGTCGTAGTCATCGTCATCGTCATCGTCGTAGTCATCGTCATCGTCGTTATCGTCATCGTCATTGTCGTAGTCATCGTCATCATCGTCATCATCATCATCTTCTTCTCACCTTCGATGTCGTTGTCATCGTCATCGTCATCGTCGTTATCGTCATCGTCATCGTCGTAGTCATCGTCATCGTCGTAGTCATCGTCATCGTCATCATCTTCTTCTCACCTTCGATGTCGTTGTCATCGTCATCGTCATCGTCGTAGTCATCCTCATCGTCGTAGTCATCGTCATCGTCATCATCTTCTTCTCACCTTCGATGTCGTTGTCATCGTCATCGTCATCGTCGTAGTCATCGTCATCGTCATTGTCGTAGTCATCGTCATCATCGTCATCTTCTTCTCACCTTCGATGTCGTTGTCATCGTCATCGTCATCGTCGTTATCGTCATCGTCATCGTCGTAGTCATCGTCATCGTCATTGTGGTAGTCATCATCGTCATCGTCATCATCTTCTACTCACCTTCGATGTCGTTGATCGTAATTATGGCTCGACTTCCATCCAACATTTTTAACTTCTTCGCAACTTTGAGAAATGTCAGATGATCATCTCGAGTCAGAAAGACGACAAGAACTGAAAAGAAGATCTAAAACTTTATAAATCATTTATAATTATTATTATTTATAATTTTTTTATTTTATTTTTTATTTTATTTTTTATTTTATTATAGCCATCATTTATTTCTGATGCCAACTGTGCAACGCCAACTGGCTGTGCTTGCTGAACAGTGAACGCCTGACAAAACGCAATCATAATGTACTAACAGCATACTAAAAGCTAATGTATAGTGCATTTAATTATTAGTATGGCTGGTCGTCCTCGACCCGGGTTGGTTGTGAGAATGTTCCTCTGAAGGCTATGGCGTTGAATCTCTGAGTGCATACAGATAAACGTTGGTACAAGTGCATAGTCTCTCGAGTGTCCCCAGAAACGGCAGTCATGCGGCTTCCCAACTCCGTCAAGAATTCGCGTCCTGTCCGATTGACGGGGCCCAGCGATTCGATGGCGACGGGTACAAAATCGTGGGTGGCCGGAAGGGTTGAGTATTTAGCGGACTTCCGGTTCGCGGCGTGTTCGGCTGCCCCTCCAGGCATTGATGACGAGATGCTGAGGTAGGAGGAAGCACAAGTATGGATGGATGTTGCATCCCATGCGACGTACCTGCCCCTCGCCCAGGGAACCAGTGTTGCTCCGTCCGGCCTCTTGCCGTCTGTGCGGATCAGGCCCGGTGGTTCCTTAGAGCTTGGAATGTCTGCTTTTACGAGGGCTCTCCAGATGGTGTCATTCAGAGCGAAGTGGCGTGCAGCTCTCCCTGCAGATCGACGGCATACAAGCCCGTGGTGGCCTCCGGGATCGGCGATCTCACCGCACTGGCATTGATGCGGTGCACATAGGTCGAGTCCTAGTCGGAGGCCGACCGCGACTCGCACGGCCTCATTGCTGAGACCCAATCCGCAAGAGACCACGGGTACAGTCGAGAGCCAGTCTCCAGCGTGGGGCGATGTTACGGCGCCCAATCTTGCCCGGTTTAGTGGGTCATTGTTGGCAGACCATTTATAATTATTATTATTTATAATTTCAACATTTATTGAAAAACCACTCAAGCCGAAAACAAAACAAAAAACAGAAATGTGTTCAAGCATAGAGCGCATTGTTATCGTCTCCGGGGTGTGGTGCAAAAGTTCCTCTAAAAGCAACTGCATTGAAACGTTGTGTGCAAATAGAAAGTCTCTGGAAGAGGTAGACAGTTTCTCTTGGGTCACCGGAAACAGCGGCACAACGGCGGCCCAACTCCAATAAAAACTCCCGACCCGCGCGATTGATGGGGCCCAACGTTTCAATAGCGATCGGCACAAATTCGTGGGAGACGGGAAGAGTAGAGTATTTGTTCAATTTACGATCCGCCGCATGTTCCGCAGCACCTCCTGATTCCGTTGATGAAAGATGAAGATAAGAGACAGTACACGTGTGGATGGCTGTGAAATCCCAGGCGATATATTTGCCTCTGGCCCATGGAACGAGGGTGGCCCCGTCTGGTCTTTTACCGTCCGTTCTTATCAGGCCTGGAGGCTCCTTAGAACTCGGGATGTTCGCCTTCGCGAGTGCCTTCCACACCAAGTCGTTGACCGCGAAGTGTCGGGCTGTTCTTCCTGATGAACGTCTGCAGGCCAACCCGTGGTGTCCTCTTGAGTCGGTGGTCTCTCCGCATTGACACTGGTGTGGTGTACACAGGTCCAAACCCAGACGCAATCCAACAGCCACCCGGATTGCCTCGTTGCTTAGGTCCAAGCCAGTGGCGTAGCAATAGGGCGTGCAGCCTGTGCAGTGCACGAGGGCCCCCGGCAGTAAGGGGCCCCCCGGCGGTCAGAGTCAATTTTTTACTTTCTGAATATTTAGAGCGTAAACAAGTCTAGCCTACAAGTTTGGCGTACACACTCAGAAGTGTCATTGGTTTAAGCTCTAATTCAATTTTCCCTTTTAGACTGAAGAAATTAAAAATGTTTTCTAAATATAGGCCAAATAAGATAAAATTTTAAAAAATTGTGATAAGCTAAATATATATTTAATTTCGAGTGCGAAATATGCAGTGTCTATATCAAAAGAGGCGTTTTTGCGCAACCTTTTGTTTGAAATCGAGAGGGTTCAAGTATTGAAGGGCCCGCCACCAAAACCCTGCACAGGGGCCCCCAAACACCTTGCTACGCCACTGGTCCAAGCATTATTATTATTATTTATAATTATTATTATTTATAATTATTATATGTATATTTCTTGTTCTAAGAATGTTTTGTGCAGTATTTTATAACAAGTATAATAATAAAACATTGTACACTGGCTTGAGTTAAGGATTCTATTAAATGCAGCACTTTCGAAGTGATAATTTAAGTAAGTAAGTACATAAGTAAATTTTTATAGAGGAAGGCATCTCTGTCTCTCTCTCTCTCTCTCTCGCTCTCGCTCTCTGTCTTTCTTTCTTTCTCTCTCTCTATCTGCTTGACTTTCTCTTTCTCTGTCTCTTTCTGTCTCTCTTTCTCTGTCTCTGTTTCTCTCTCTGTCTCTCTTTCTCTGTCTCTCTTTCTCTCTGTCTCTCTTTCTTTGTTTCTCTCTCTGTCTCTGTGAGAGAAGGAGAGAGCGAAAGAGATTTTCTGTCTCTTTCTCTCAACCTCACTCTCTCTCGTTTTATGTCTCTGTCTGCCTTTCTCTCTTTCTTTGTCTCTATATCTCCATCTCTCTGTGTCTCTCTTTGCCTCTCTGCACCTCGCCTCTGTCTGTCTATCTGTTTAAATTCTATGAATATGCCATAAGTTGCTAAACCGATTTTCCTGCATTTTGCGTTATTTGATTAAGAATTATATTCTTTTAATGCCTAAGAAAATTGCAGAACCATTGGCCGCTTCTCAGTACTTTGATGACACGAATATTCAGAAACTGTTTATTCAATTTTCCCACTTTAAATATTAATGAAAGAATCAAATGAGTATAACTTTATTTAGGAAAAATATGTCATACAGTCATTTTAGTGTATTTTGAAAGCAGAGCCACTGCAGTATATGACTGATTAATGTGATCGGAAACCGACAGATGACATTGTGACGGGTCTCCTGTATCGCTAGTGATCTTATTGCAAAGATCAGTCAAACTGAGTTTCAGCTTTAAGCTGACCGTAACCGGTATGTATGTATGTATGTATGTGCACTTGTTATAGCGCCCCTTCAAGCTCTCTACTCAGAGGCGCTCCCGATGCAGAGCGGACACTGCATCGGAGTTTCACGCCGAAGCGCTGAGCAATTGTGAGTGAAGGACTTGCCCAAGGTCCTTACGCGGCGAGGTGGATTCGAACCTCGGACCTTCCGGCTCCAAGGCAACGACGCCACCACTAGACCACCGCGCCCCATCCACCGGTGTCACGACATAAATGCTCCACTCGAAACAAAGTCTCCCCAAGAAACAGAGTCTTCTCTGGCTGAAACTCTTTTTTGGGAGGAAAGTTTCTGATGTAAAAGAGTATATTATTTTATTATTAACTAATTCAGCAACTTAAACTAACGGCTTAACCTGTTCATCTATAAATATTATGCAACTGTTGCCCAATTCAAGCTGAACGGGGGTCTTTATTTAATATTATTCTTTAATATAGTGGAAGAATTTTAGGAAAATCGACTCAACAAATTTTTACAAGCTAGAGACTTGGCAGAGTTGTTAAGTACACCTCACTGACGAAAATGCCAAAAGTCCCCTTAAATCCGAGCTGTGCTCGGGCCGCCATCTTGGAAAATGGCGGCCTATTTTCTGTTTTTCGGTAATAACTCACGAACCGTCACAGCTACTAAGAAATATAAAATGACAAAAATGATCCTCATTTAAAGACAATCAAGTTTGGTGTATAGCATTTGTTTCTAGGATCAAAAATAAAAATGTTACATATGATAAAGTAGTCATCATTATGTATATCAATGTGACATGCAAAGTTTTATGGCGGGAAGAACATATGGAAATACTGTGCTGCGAATGATGATTTTAGATCAACCTAACTCTAGCCCTAACATTTTTATTTTTGATCATAGAAACTAATGTTGTATACCAAACTTCTTTGCCTTTTAATGGGGATCATTTTTGCTCTTTTATATTTCTTTGTAGCTGCGATGGTTCTGGAGTTATTACCACAAAACCGAATTTAGGCCGCCATTTTCCAAGATGGCGGCTCGAGCACAGCTCGGATTTATGGGGACTTTTGGTATTTTCATCAGTGGGGTGTACTTAACAACTCTGCCAAGTCTCTAACTTGTAAAAATTTGTTGAGTCGATTGATGATTTTTCAGCTAAAATTCTTCTACTAATAATTCAATCTGACAAACCGCAGAATGGTTACAGTACAGGTTATACGAAATACGGAAGCACGACACGCAGTTCGGCTTTACAGCAGTGGGTTCGGTAGCTTAACACAATTGGCCTAAGTGCTGGATCACTCCTGGTTCGGCCAAGCCAGAAGTGGGGGCTATCTTTTTTTCAGCAGAACCCGAGTCAAGCAACACAACAGCAATTTCGTCGATGGAGGAAATATTCTCTCCGAACACTTTATTTCAGAATGTACTCTCCGGGGGCGGAGGGGCGAATTTACTCTGAAACAGATCCGGCGGCGAAGAATCTGTTTCGAAATAAAGTCTCGGGGGGAACTTTCAGGAGGAGACTCTGTTGCGCGACACCGGCCACAAAAATGCCAGAAAATTCGACAGTGTTGAACAGATTGAATCGCTTATTGTGGTCAGCTGCACGATGAAGCGCACTTCATTCATTTTCGCATCGTCTACTTTGCATAGACGTCTAACACGTTGAAATAATTTTAAATCCGAAAGAAGACGACAAGATGCAGTGACGTGAGAAGAGATCTACAGATAACCATATATATATTTATATATATATATATATGTATATATATATTTATTTATATATATATATATATATTGAGTGCATGATGTCAACGAGTTGCGTCATGGAACTGTTGACGCAACGGACGATATATCGATGATTGAGGATGAGTGGAGGTTTGGAGGGGGAGGGCCCTACGGTGGCGGCGTCCTCGCCAGTTTTCAGAGAGGGCCAAAGCTAAGACTTCTTTCATTATGCTCAGCATTAAATCATTTATCTTAACTAAATACTTAATCAGAATTATATTCCGATAATAATATAAGCAACATGATAATAATCTGTAGCAGAACAAGAGGCGACTGGATCTGTCGTCGTTATTTTTTTTATGACTCACAGTGTAGCATTGCTGGATGCAAGGTCTGTCTCTGCAGCAATAATTCAAACGAGTGTAGGACATTAACCCCCCCCCCCTCGACAAACCACCTCAGACAAAAACCGACAAACCCCGATCAAGCATTTTCCCCATTTAAGTTAGGACATTACCCCTCTCCCCCCGCCCCCCGCCCACCGGACATCAGCCCACTTTCACTGCAAATGCCTATAATTGATCAAACTTATGCTAACTGTCCAGTTTGCGGTGCTATGCGGGTAACTTATAACTTATAAGTTATAACTAGTTAGTGTCGTTCAGTCATTCCGAGATAAGGTTATTTTCTGTCTGTGTCATTTAGCACAGCATGAATCCTTGTCGTCAATCCAGCTTCCATTTCGGCAAAAAGGCGTTTCATCAGTCCAGCTTCTATTTAAATAACAATTGTTTTTGTCAATCCAACTTCTATTTAAATAACAATTACTTTCAGCAATCCAGCTCAAATTTGAGTAAGAACATTTTCATCAATCCAGCTTCCATTTAAGTAGGCCTAGACATTTATTTTGTATCAATCCGACTTCTATTTAGCGAGAATTCCTTTCATCAATCTCAGGACTTATTTAGCAGTAGTACACAACATTTGCAGTTGTATAAGCACTTCTGTACAAGACTAGTGCAAGACTAAATGCTTTTGAAATGAAATGCCTAAGAAAGATCTTGAGAGTACAATGGACGGAAAAAAGAACAAACGAATGGGTATTGGAGAAAACTGGAACAGAAAGAACCTTATTGAACTCGATAAAAAGAAGGAAACTCATTTACTTCGGTCATTTGATGAGAAAGCAGAGGGGCTGTATGGAGAAGGAAATAATACAGGGTACGATGTCGGGATCAAGGGCAAGGGGAAGACCGAGGATGGGATGGATCGCTAATGTCATCACATGGATGGAACTACCATTCGAGCAGATATTGAAGGAGACGGAGGAAAGGAAAAAGTGGCGAAGGCATGTCCATGAAGCGACCAACCCTCGAATCGAGGAAGGTTAAAGACAAGACAAGACAAGACTAGAAAAAGGTCATTGTCCTCCAATTGCAAGTAATTTACTATGGATGATGGGAAAGAAGGAGTTGTGCAGTTCTAGAAACTGCTTAATAAAAACAACGCTGATCAATCGAAGCTGTGTGTACAACCAGCAGATGTATTTTAGACTTCAGACCGCCGTTCGGGATATTACCACTTATACGCAATTGGTGTTCTACCCCAGGGGTGAGTTGTCTTACCCTTTGGGTTTGGTTCGGGTGGAGGGGGGTTTGTCCGGGAAGTTAATGTCCGTACCCCTTCAGACACCATATTAACAGTTAATATGAGATTAACCGACCGACACCATTCCCATTCCCCATTTAAACACTATCCCATTCCCCATTCCCCTCCCCTATCCCCATTCACATTCCCATTCCCCACTTTCCATTTTCCCATTCCTATTCCCCATTTTCCCATTCCTCATATCCCATTCCCCATTCCCTATTCCCATTCCATATTCCCCATTCCTATTTTTCCATTTCCCATTCCTCACTTCCCATTCTCCATTCCTCATTCCCATTCCTCATTCCCCATTCCTCATTCCCATTCCCCATTCCCTATTCCTCATTCCCATTCCCCATTCCCCATTCCTATTTTTCCATTTCCCATTCCCATTCCCCATTCCTCATTCCCATTCCCCATTCCTCATTCCCCATTCCTATTTTTCCATTTCCCATTCGCTATTCCCCATTCCCATTCCCTATTTTCCATTCCCTACTTTCCATTCTACCAGTCCCATTCTCTATTCCCTAATCTCCATTTCCTCATTCCTTATTCCACATTTCCCATTCCCATTTCCCCATTCCCCATTCCCATTTCCTATTCGTCATTCCCATTCCTCATTCCCCATGTCCCATTCCTTATTCCTCATTCCTCATTCCTCATTCCACATTCCACATTCCTCATTCCCCATTCCCCATTCCTCATTCCTCATTTCCCATTCCCCATTCCTTATTCTCCATTTCCTCATTCCCCATTCCCATTTCCCCATTTCTCCATTTCCCATTCCCCATTCTACTTACTGTTGTTGTCTTTTCGGGTCTTTTCAAGAACGGACGTCATCTTTTCTTCACTGACTGCGTCGTCAGATGCTACGATTAGGTCGGCCTCAGAGTCGACATCGTGAAAGTTGACGATGATGTCTTTGC
Organism: Lumbricus rubellus; assembly: GCA_945859605.1. Classification (NCBI taxonomy): domain Eukaryota; kingdom Metazoa; phylum Annelida; class Clitellata; order Crassiclitellata; family Lumbricidae; genus Lumbricus; species Lumbricus rubellus. The sequence goes on along the minus strand of OX243828.1, from coordinate 29,188,819 downwards.
GTCGTAGATAGTATCCGACGAGATCAGAGGCCATCTTCAGGCCAACCTTGTAGCTGCTGATGACAGCCACCGTCTTCCATTCGAAGTAGGTAAGGAAGATGTGCAGAGGTGAGACGAGCGAATACCAGGACGACTTCATCCGCACGATCGATGATGTGTCGGAGGAGGAGGACGTCGTCTCTTCCGCTTGAGCTGAGGAGCATCCAGATGAAATGACGGCCATGCCAGCGGGTGGAAATAATCGACCGGACACTTCGCACGCCACACTGCAGTCGGTGACCAATGCTCCGGTCGGGACAATCCTGCTGCTGATGCTCGTGTCGTCATCGGCGGCAATCAATTGACCCATCCGTCCTAACACCTCACGCACTCCCAACACAGCACTCTTTCGTGTGCACACGGTCAAGAACATCGTAATGTTTGGGTGAAACCGACCAAGAAAACGATCGACGATGATTTTTCTGAAGAGATTCTCCTCTGTTCCGTTAAAACTCTCAACGATTTGCGCATCATGCAGAAAGTAATAGAAACCCTTCTTAGGCTTATCTGCTGTTGTTGTTGCTTGCGAATTCACTTTCGTCGTTATGATGCTAACGACGATTAGCAAGAACAGAATATTTTGAAAATGACGAGAGCTAATATCGAAACGCCTTACAACCATCACGACCAATTCATAATAATTATTCAACACGATAATTTAACTAAATACATAACAAGAATTGCGATTACTATAATATAGGCTATTATTAATCACCGATACATTGAGTACATAGAACGCAGGAAATGGTAGATACCTACATGAAAAAGATGACGCTATAAGACTATGACGTCATCGGATTCTGCATGGATACGCATAGCAACGCTTTATTGATGAGTATAATTTATGATCCTCGTCAATCTCGACATCATCATCATGAACCGTGGGCTCATCGCCCGTACGTGTCTGACGCCATTTTCATCATGACATTCTTTCACTGTTCCCTTTCCAATGCGATGTGGCTCAGCTTTTGCAGTGATGTTACGCACCAGTCTGTTAAATCATTATCGCCCATTCTCTACGAGATCGCCCTCTTTTGTCCGTCCACCATTCCAAACACCGATGTCTTTATTTTCCTGTCAATAGGGCCTACTCATTTAGCATAAAATTATTATGTGACCGAACAGACCCAGTTTTCTCCGGATTGTCCTATGCATAATGTTTTCCTCGATTGTACAGTTTTACGTTAGTTACTTTCTGTGTCCACACTATTCCCAAAATCCTCCTACAGCATTTTCTCTCAAAAGCCAGTATTCTTTTCTCGATATCTGTTGTTATTACCCTGCAAGCCTCGCATCCATACGACATGCTGCTAAAAACGCAAGTTAGTTCACTTAGTTTATTTATTTATTTATTTTATTTATTTCGGAAATTTATATAGCGCCTCTTCAAGGTAGGCTACTCAGAAGCGCTCCCGGCCCAACCACGGCTAAATAAAACAGTCTTTAGGTTCTTAAGGAACAGAGCGGAGTGACCTCTGGGAATTAAGCGCAATGCAACAGGAAGACCATTCCAGGTGGTAGGACCAGCAACTGAGAATGAACGATGCTGTCGCATAGCAGTCCGCGCGCGGGGAACCAGAAGCTCAATTTGGTTCGCCGATCGAAGGGTGGATCGACGCAGAACTCCTAAGGTGGAACAGCAGAGTTCTCGAAGATATGGTGGAGCTAGTCCTTCAATGCACCGCCTAACCAAGGCACAGACCCTGTATGCAATCCGCTGTTTAGAAGGGAGCCAGTGTAAGATATCCCGCATATAAGATGAGACATGGCCATATTTTGGGATATGACCAACAAGTCGCGCCGCAGAGCGGAGGACTCGTTCCAGGCAGTCAATCCGGCCAGCCGGTAGTCCATAATAGAGGGTGCTACAGTAGTCAAGGCGAGAAACTACGAAAGAGTGAACAAGAGTAGAGGCAGCACTAAAAGACAAAGAGCGTGAGACCACCTTAAGTTGACGTAACTGGTAGTAACAGCTTCGGCATAGAAGGTTTATATGCCGAGTGAAAGTCAGCTCTTGATCTAAAATAATACCAAGGTCCCGCACAAAAGGTGAGAATGTAATCAGAGGAAACTCTAATGCTAAGGCGTTCATGTCTATTTTTGCCAGTTGTTGACGCGTTCCAAACCAGATATATTGCGTCTTGGTAGGGTTCAGTCTCAAACGGTTAGAGGACATCCAGACCTCTAAGGTTTCCATGGCCCTACAAATTTCTCGAACCGCATCAGCAGCGGCAGATGCTGAACAGTGAGCATATGCCTGTAGATCATCAGCGTAGGATTGACTTAGGATTTCATTTGCCAATAAAAGTGGTCCAAGGTCTGCAGTGTATATTATATATAATAGGGGACCTAGGACAGAGCCTTGGGGCAGTCCAAACGGGGCAGGTGTCCATGATGATCTAGTAGTCCCACAAGCCACAATGTAAGAACGGTCCTGAAGGTAGGAAGTAAGCCAATTTAGAAAATTTCCTGAGATGCCAAAAGAGATAGAAAGTCTAGTTAAAAGGATATCGTGGTCGACGGTATCGAAAGCGGCGCTCACATCGAACAACGCCAAAAGGGTGACCTGGGAGTTGTCAATGGCCGCATAGATGTCCGAAAGAAGGCGAAGAAGTAAAGTCTCCGTGGAGTGGTCTTTCCGGAAACCTGATTGAAAAATTGGAAGGAGATCATTTTTATTAAGGTAGTGGGTGAGCTGGGCAGCTACAACTTTTTCAATTACTTTAGACAAAAAAGAAACATTTGCTATGGGCCTAAAGTTAGTTGGATCCGTCATATCCGAACGCTCACTCTTAGGCACTGGAACGACGATTGACCGTACTACATTCCGTGAGTCCTTACTGAGCGTTCCTGCCATTGCTGATCCATCTTCCCTAAATGATGCGTCGACCACAGACCTGTTCGCCATCTACGATTCGACCATGACGGATGTTCTCAACACCTTACTTCCGTTACACCCGGCAAAGTTTAGTTTCTTGCTTTATGGCCTTGCTATTCCAGTCTAACGTTTTTAGTGCTGCCTTTGCAATTCTGACCATTACTTCCTTCTTACAATCCTTCTTTTCAATCAATCTTGTCGGCTGATTGCTAGTAAGTAAGTAAGTAAGTAAGCATTCTTCATCACGTAATGATGTCTGCTGTGTTTAGACATTTGACAGAGTCGACTGGAAGATATAATTGATGCATGCACTTACACGGTTGTGAGATAAGAAAGGAATGTCTATATAATTTTATGGGTCAGAATATGCGAATAAGAATAGAAGATGAATATGTACTTGGAACCGGAAGAATAGGCTTATCGGAGGAGGAGGAGGATTACGGCAATGATGTCCACTCTGACCTCTGCTATTCAACATTTTCATCGAATAACATTTATTTACTCACACGAAAGAATGCAATGAAAAGGATGGAGGACAGAATAGAAGTATAGGAGGAGGAGGAGGAGGAGGAGGAGGAGGAGGAGGAGGAGGAGGAGGAGGAGGAGGAGGAGGAGGAGGAGGAGGAGGAGGAGGAGGAGGAGGAGGAGGAGGAGGAGGAGGAGGAGGAGGAGGAGGAGGAGGAGGAGGAGGAGGAGGAGGAGGAGGAGGAGGAGGAAGAAGAAGAGGAGGAGGAGAAGAAGGAGGAGAAGGAGGAGGAAAAGGAGGAGAAGAATAGCGATGGGGAAAATACTTTTATGAATAGGAGGGAGCAGCAAAGAGGAAGAATACCAAGAAAATAATGGCCAGCATACTTATATGAATCAGAAACTTGGACTATTAAGAAAGGAAGGGAAGTAGGAGCTGGGAGCGGGCGAATCCTAAATTTTCCTGGCAAAGCCGGGTACCCCAGTTAGTAACCATGGGCGCCCACACATAGGGGCAAGGGGGAGTGCCCGCCCTCCCCCTGGAAAAGTGGCAATTATTTTCTAACTACTACTTTTGAGTTTTTAACAAATTTCTTCGCATTAAAATACTAATGATACGAATTATACACAAAGTGAAAGTCATAAATCTACGTTTAGAAATCTCTATAGAAATAAATATATATAGTGCTCTTCATGGGCCTACTTTTTAACATCTACTTCCGGATTTTTAACAAACTTTTCGCACTTAGGAAACTATTCATACTAAAAATAATGCACAAAATGAAATTGAGAAATTTGCATTAAGAAACCTCTTTGAAAAAATACCCGTGTTTTTAATTTCCAGCGCTGTATTTTTCATGCTCTTGTCAGTGAAAAATTTAACCGCGACCATCGTAAAATTTTTGCTCCCTCCTGCAAAATTTTCTGCGGGCGCCCATGTTAGTAACTATCATGATAATAGCCTAATAATTATTGTCGGATTGCACGACTAATGCGTTACACTGTTTGTATAAACGGTCTAGTCAGTGGAGAACAGCGCGGCGTGTATGGCTCTATGGAGTCTGTGCAGCCTTGGTGAGCTTGACCTGCTTGATTCGTTTGACGCTGCAGTCTACACTGTGGCCACGACAAAGTAGAGCACACAATAAAGTGTCATAATTCGGTCAAAACTTGTAGAAAAATTTGTCTGACATTTTAAACAGAACAACAGTGACCATAATATTTCCATAAGATCCTAAAGCCGATTTATTTAGCTTTTGCATTTCAAGCCAGCCACTCAACAGCTGCAGCCTCATGGGCCTCGTGCAGGGCGGGCATTCCGCCCGGAAAGCGAATTTTTATACAATCATTTACAATGTGCACCATAGCCTGAATGTTCCCACAGCTGCAAATTGGATCCGTGGCTTGACCCCAACGGACGAGGTTGGCAGAGCATCGCCCCTGGCCCGTTCTGAAGCGGTTCAGCGTGACCCACTGAGCCCGCGGGAGGTCATAGCCCGGGAGCCATACAGACGGCTCGGCCACAAGCGAGCGGTTAACAACTTCAGCTGCTGACCACTCGATGCTCCAGGCCGAAATAGCTGTAATGTCCTCCTCAGGTTGATCCCTCCATATAGGTCGGCGTGATGGGAGGCGTAGTACTGGGTGACACGTAATGTCCATATACAGCGGAAGATTTCTGTTTGCCCGGACCTTCCGCAGCATCTTCGTGGTTGCCTCCATTCTTCTCAGGTGCGGAGGGGGGATGTTGCTCAGAACCGGCAGCCACGCAAGCGGAGTAGGACGCAGTGTCCCCGAGATGATCCGCATAGTTGCGTTTAACTTTGTGTCGACAAGGTGAGTATGTCGAGAGCGATCCCATACCGGGGCACTGTATTCGGCAACCGAATAGCAGAGGGCCAAGGACGAGTTTCGTAGGGTTGTGGCTTTGGCTCCCCAGCTCGTTCCCACAAGCTTACTTATTAGATTGTTTCGAGCACCAACTTTAGCGGCCGTCTTCCTCAGATGTTCATGGTATGTGAGAGCCCTGTCCAGTGTCACTCTCAGGTAGACTTCGTGTCTCATCCTTTGTCCGTTTAGGAAGATGTTTAGTTCTCTGCTAGCCTCCGCATTGTGGAGATGGAAAGTAGACGATACCGTCTTTGTAGTGCTCAGGATTAGTCTCGCCAGGTCCTAAGATATTCCGTCAGTAGTTCCATATCTGCATTTAGCACCCGTTCCGTTTCTTCCAGTGATGCTGCCTGGGCCGCTAGGGCAATGTCATCTGCATATGCGAACTTCCGAGACCTCGTGACCGGGCGGTCATTTATGTACACGTTGAAGAGACACGGCGAAAGTACCGACCCCTGGGGGAGCCCATTCTTCTGTGTTCTCCACGAGCTCATAACATTACCCAGGTGCACCCTGAAGCGACTATTTCCAAGGAAAACGGCGACAGTCTTGGTGAACCACCATGGTAGAATCTTGGATATCTTCACACCGTGTCATAGGCCGCTTGTCAGGTCAAGGAACACCACCCCTGTCTTTAGTTTTTCCTGATACCCGTTCTCGATGAACGTGGTGATTGCGAGAACCTGATCCCACGTGCATCGACCTTGTCTGAAGCCAGCTTATTCCACCACTATTTCCTCGTCCAGGATCGGCCTGATTCTATTCAGCATCAGCCTCTCCAGTGTCTTGAAACATACAGACAACAGGGAGATGGGGCGATAACTCGCCGCCTCCTCTTGCGGATCTTTCCCCGGCTTTTGGATGGCGATTATATTCGCCTGTCTCCACTCCCTCGGAATGTTCCCCTCTTTGATGACTCTTGTATAGAAGGACGCGAGCCATGACAGCGCCCCTGTACCAAGGTGTTTTAGAAATTCCGGGAGTATGCTGTCGTACCCGGCGGCTTTTCCCAATTTGATGGTCCCCAAGATCTCCCGAAGTTCAGTCTCTGTAAACATACCGAAGTCGGAGCATTCGTCATTTCTTTGTTGGCGGCACCTCTGTCTCCACTCGTCCCTTGCCAGCCTCACCTGAAGATTGTCTTTGGGGGCTCTAGCCACCTTGATCAGGTGACTGGCCACGGCGTTCGGGGAAACCCGGGGGCGGTTGGACACAGCTGGCCGCTGCGCCGCTCCAAGTTTCCTGATGAGGCTCCAGTTTTTTCGACTGGATCGAGTGAAGTTGAGTTCTGCCATCTTTCCCGTCTGCTTAGTTCCAGCGACTCGACCAATTCGTCAGCCACAACCGGGTCACCGGATTCCTCGTACTCCTCCAACAATGCCTGACATTTGGAGTTCAGGCACGGGGTGTATGTTGGCCTGTATCCTCTTGGTATGGTTGCTCCCGCAGCATGGAAGATGGCTTTAATGAAGCGACCGTATGCTTCCTGGATGGAGATTGTGTGTCTTGGGATGGCACTGATATTCTTTTCCATCTTTTCTTCAAAGCTCTCCCAGTCCGCTTTCCTGAGGTTCCATCTCTTCCGTGGCGCGCAGTAGATAATTGGCAATTGGAGGCCATGGTGCAAGAGCACCGGTCTATGTTGGCTCCTGGGGAAGTCCCCTAGAACTTTTTGGGAGCCCATTTGTTGTCGTTGGCCCACATTTGAGGTCCAGCAAAGGTCCGGCGTGTAGTCCTTCCGCCATCTTGCTGAATGGAACGTTCCTGACTGTTTGGCATCGTATAGGTTGTCGTCAGGTCGCTATTTGTAGCCCACTAAAGCCGATTAGAAGTATTTGTCAAATTTATGAGCGTTTGAGAAACCTGCACCACAAAATGGATCGTTCCAACATGCAAAAGCTGAAATGAAACAAAATTCAGCTATAAATGGTGCTCAGAATGTCATTTTTGTTCACGCACACACGACCTTGACGTAGTAGTGTGTTACAGTAGTAGCTGTCCCGGGAGACACTCGGCTTCATATCCGCAGCTGTGGCCGCCTAGCAGTCGAGACCTCGATCCGGGTACATGTTCTCGACGAGCGCGCTTTTCGTTCCCGTATTCATGACATCGATAATACCGTAGGGCGCATCTGATTGAAGAGTTGCAGCTGTTTGACTAGGTGATATCGACCGGACCATCAAACAGTAGCGTCTACGTCTACGTTCGTGTGTTCATGAACAAGGAGGACAGTTTGAGCACCATAATTATATAGCTGAATTTCACTTCCTTTAAGCTGTTGCATGTTGGAAAGTTCCATTCTTCGGTGCTACATTTTAAACGCTCACAAATTTGAAAAACTCACGAATATTTCTAATCGGCTTTAGGATCTCGTGTAAACATGGTAATTGCTGCTGTTTTTAAAATTTCAGACAAATCCTACAAGTTTTGACCGAGTTATGACACTTTATTTTGTGTACTCTACTTTATCGTGGACACAGTGTATAATTACAATTAATATCAGGTTATTATTCAAAGCCGTCTTTCATCATAAAGCAGCCATGACTATCACCAATCCTACTTTGCCTTCAGACGTCTTTCGCCACTGCTCACTCCACAACTTGTGCAGATTTATAATATTTACTGTAGTGGATCGTGTCTTCCTCAGTCTACCCACCAACCAACCCATTCGTAAAATACGCGCCTCGACCAGCAATGCCTCCTCCTCCTCCTCCTCCTCCTCCTTCTCTTCCCACCGATCCTCCGCCCCCGCTGCACGACCTCCCACTTCCGTCTCCTGTCATCATTAAACTATAGTCGCAAGAATAATTGTTGTACGATGATCGCATCTTTGATGCACGACGCCGATCAGCGTTGGCCAGATGGCGATGCGGGTTAATGCATGCTACACATGACACACGTGACACGCAGCAGAGGATTAACCAGATCGTACGCACTCCACCAGCAACGCGGTGAAAGAGAGACAGACAGACAAGACAGACAGACAAACAGACAGAGACAGAGACACAGACAGACACAGACAGACAAAGACAGAGACAGAGACAAGGACAGAAGAGCGAATTTTCAATCTTCCGTCTCTTCGATGATATTGTGTATGTATGTAACTGCATCGTTTCGCTGTTGCCTTTCAAATATACGCATATACAATACAATACGATACAATACAATACAATACGATACAATACAATACGATACAATACAATACAATACGATACAATCATGGGCGCCCGCACATAGGGGCAAGGGGGGGGGGCACTTGCCCCCCCCCCTGGAAAATTGAAACTTATTTTTCTCACTACTAATTTTGGGGTTTATAACAAATTTCTTCTCATTAGAGAATTTAAAAGCCTACTTTTAACTAATACTTTTCGATTTTTAAAACAAATTTCCTTGCAAAGAGAAGCAATTCATATTAGAAATTTAAAAAAAGTGAAACTGAGACATTTGTATCAAGAAACCTCTATGAAAAATACCCATGCATGTTCTTAACTCCCCGCTTTGCATCTTTTTACCTCCTGGCTCCTGCTAACAAAATTTTAACGTTGACCATTGTGTTTTGCCCCCTCCTGCAAAAATTTCTGCGGGCGCCCATGGATACAATACAATACAATGCACACTAGAGTGACTAGACACGTGTTAAAATTTGCGCCTTCATCGCTACTGGACCGTTGCAATATTATTACTATGCATAGATTTTGAATTGACAATTAATATTCAAATGAAAGAAGAAGAGATGACGATGACGACGATGACGACGTCTCTTTGTACGAAGATTAGAGCAAAACAAGAAAGAGACGTCTGTCTTTTAATTACACTCTTTTCAAAGTCTCAACTGACAGATCTAATCATCATTATAATAATTAATAATCATTATAACTATTGTCCGATCCATTTACACTGACGATGAGCATTACATCAGAATAATAATTAATCTGCTCTATTACATGTATGTCTTAAATGCATGCGTCAATTGTTCTAATGGCTAAAAACGGATTAGAACACAAATTACTTCAGAACCCGATTCACTGCAATCCAACAATCACCAAAAAACTGTCTTTCTTTCCGGTCAGAAAGATCGAATGCAACTGATAGCAGCAGCAGCAGCAGCAGCAGCAGCAGCAGCAGCAGCATCATCATCAGCAGCAGCAGCAGCAGCAGCTGTTGTCAATTCATCTCTTAGCGCCAAAACATTTCCTCTAGATTCCTATTCGGCTGAATTCTCTGTTTGTCCGTTGAACGTGAATTCAAAACGGCCTTAAATATCGGTGGATCGCATTCAGACGATTCCCTCTCTCTATCTCTCTATCTCTTTATCTCTTTATCTCTCTATTATACTATATCTCTTTATCTCTTTATCTCTCTATATCTCTATCTCTCTATCTCTCTATCTCTTTATCTCTCTATCTCTTTATCTCTCTATCTCTTTATCTCTTTATCTCTCTATATCTCTATCTCTCTATCTCTTTATCTCTTTATCTCTTTATCTCTCTATATCTCTATCTCTCTATCTCTTTATCTCTTTATCTCTTTATCTCTCTATATCTCTATCTCTCTATCTCTTTATCTCTTTATTTCTTTATCTCTCTATATCTCTATATCTCTATCTCTCTCTATCTCTATCTCTTTATCTCTCTATCTCTCTCTCTCTCTCTCTCTCTCTTCTGCTTCCGCCTCCTTCTCCTTCTTCTCCTCCTCCTCCTCCTTGTCAGTATTTTTCTTTCATCATCGTCTATTTAGAATCTCTATACGAAAACACATAGACAATTCCGTTTTTCGTTAGTTGCCCGTTGTGTCCCTTCAATCCACCTTCGTCCGTCGCCCCATCCGACGCCCTCGCTGACCCCGGCGCCCCATCCGACGCCCTCGCTGACCCCGTCGCCCCATCCGACGCCCTCGCTGACCCCGGCGCCCCATCCGACGCCCTCGCTGACCCCGTCGCCCCATCCGACGACGCCCTCGCTGACCCCGTCGTCGTCGTCGGTGGTGGTGGTGGTGGTTGGACCATGTAGGGCGACAGTGGTACAGCAGCGGTTGGCGATGTGCTTGTTACGGTCGTAGTCATAGCTGGGAGCACCTTCCCCTTCATCCACGCGAACACTTCATCCTTCGAGTTGCGCCGAAGGAAGTACGTCTTTATGATCACGTCCTACAGACAAACATGAAGAAGAAGCAGCAATCAACAGACTGAAGCAGCCCCCCCCACCTCCCCCCCGTTTTAAAAGGGTTTGACGACGACCCCGTCATGCTGCAATTTAAGTGAAAGACGACGGTTGAGTGTTTGTTGTGTTGTTGGATGTCAGCGAAAAGGTCGGCTGTTTATTTCAAGAAAATTTACATCTTTGTCTTCAAACCAACCAACCAAACCAACCAAAAAAGTATTGTCACTTGAATATCATCCGTGTTATAAAGCCGCATCTGGTTAATGGTGACTCGTCGAAATAGCCCCCGTGAAAACAGCCCGTGAAAATAGTTCCAGAATGGCTCAAATGTGAAAATGTTAAAAGTAACGCAATGAACACTGTACCTGGAATATATTTTAAAAAAATTAACGAAACTACTATTATGAAAATTTGAAATGTTTTCGTCGCAAAATGTGAACAGACGACTAAAGTTAAAGCGTTCTTGTAGCCTACGACAACTTAACGAAATTACCAGTATTAAATGTTTAACAGCTTTGCTACGAAAATACGAACACAATTAGGCTACTACCGTTACCGTTGAAGCGTTCTAGCTCCAATAAACGAGGAGAATATTATACTAGCCAAAAATATCTAAATGTCGATATCTACTTACAAAGCAGGCCTACGCAGATGCTCAAATTATGCTCTATGCAGAGAAGGTATTCGATCATTCGATGACAGCAGTTCCGCTATCAATGTTGCCATTCGAATCTCGGAATCGATTTCAAATTAACCGCTTTTTGCGCCGATTTCTTTGACATTACATCTTTACGAAAATCGTGTGTTCTTCCGCAATTTTGTCCTCCCTCCCTCTCTGCCTCCCTGCCTGGAGGCAGAGAGGAATGGAAGGAGGCAGGCAGAGAGGGAAGGAGGCAGGCAGGCAGGCAGGCAGGCAGAGAGGGAGGGAGGGAGGCAGAGAGGGAGGGAGGGAGGGATGGAGGGAGGCAGGCAGGCAGAGAGGAAGGCAGGCAGGCAGAGAGGGAGGGAGAAAGGGAGGCGGGCAGGGAGGGAGAGAGGCAGGCAGGCAGGCAGATAGGGAGGGAGGGAGAAAGGCAGAGAGGGAGGGAGAAAGGGAGGCGGGCAGGGAGGGAGGGAGGCAGGCAGAGAGGGAGGCAGGCAGGCAGAGAGGGAGGGAGGAAGGGAGGCGGGCAGGGAGGGAGGGAGGCAGGCAGGCAGGCAGAGAGGGAGGCAGGCAGGCAGGCAGAGAGGGAGGGAGGAAGGAAGGCGGGCAGGGAGGGAGGCAGACAGGCAGGCAAACAGAGAGGAAGGCAGGCAGGCAGAGAGGGAGGGAGAAAAGGGAGGAAGGGAGGCGGGCAGGGAGGGAGTGAGTCAGGCAGGCAGGCAGGCAGAGAGGGAAGCAGGCAGGCAGAGAGGGAGGGAGGAAGGGAGGTGGGCAGGGAGGGAGAGAGGCAGGCAGGCAGGCAGAGAGGGAGGCAGGCAGGCAGAGAGGGAGAGAGAAGGGAGGCGGGCAGGGAGGGAGGGAGGGAGGCAGGCAGGCAGAGTGGGAGGCAGGCAGGCAGAGAGGGAGAGAGGGAGGGAGGGAGGCAGGCAGGCAGGCAGAGAGGGAGGCAGGCAGGCATAGAGGGAGGCAGGCAGGCAGAGAGGGAGGGAGGAAGGGAGGCGGGCAGGGAGGCAGGCAGGCAGGCAGAGAGGGAGGGAGGAAGGGAGGCGGGCAGGGAGGGAGGGAGGAGAGCTTCGTATGTTTCCACAGGAGTTGGATTTCTAATTGCCATTAGAAAATCAATTATATCTGTCTGTCTGTCTGTCTGTGACCTATTTTGACTTGACTTATGGCCCTGACGAAGCTTGTGCCCGCATCAGCCGCTCCTTTAATGATGACCTATTTTACCGGTCTCTAATTATTAACTCATGGTCTACAAAATCGTACAATTCATAGTTTGCTATTTTTCGTCTTGATGATGATGATGATGAGTTCTCTGCCCAAAGGCAGGTTCCTTGGCTTTACGCCCCTGGGGGATGAGACGAGGGGGGTGGTTTCCCGTTGCCTTTCTCACAGACAATTGTAGGGCAAGCAAGTTGTCCAAGGTCACTACGTAGTGGCTTGAGGTAGCTTCGAACCTGCGACCCTTCGGTCACAAGACGACGAACTTACAGCTACACCACCGCGTCCCACAGTTGTCCTATTAATGAATTCTAACCCTAATGATTTCTCTTTCTCCGCGACTTTCAAGAACAAAGCCTTTTGTTCCAGCCAGAAGTTCCGCCGTTGCGCTACTGATGTGTACCTTGTTAGCTAAAACCAAATGAAAATTCGGTTATTAAAAAAGAGTCACAAGAATGTTAGAGGCAAGAGAGAAGGAGGGCAGAGAATGCGGGCAGAGAAGGAGAGCTGAGAAGGAGGGCAGAGAAGGAGGGCAGATAAGGAGAGCTGAGAATGCGGGCAAAGAAGGAGGGCAGAGAAGGAGGGCAGAGAAGGAGGGCAGAGAAGGAGGGCAGAGAAGTAGGGCAGAGAAGGAGGGCAGAGAAGGAGGGCAGAGAAGGAGGGCAGAGAAGGAGAGCTGAGAAGGAGGGCAGAGAATGAGGGCAGTGAAGGAGGGCAGAGACGGAAGGCATAGAAGGAGGGCAGTGAAGGAGGGCAGCGGATGGCAGAGAATGAGGGCAGAGAAGTAGGGCAGAGACGGAAGGCAGAGAATGAGGGCAGACTGGGTGTAGATATTATCAGCAGAATCAACTGTTTGTACTCGGTGATTTCGTATTCAATGCCAACGAATAAAATAATAACAATTGCACTGAATTGGCTAACAACGTCTGATGCGTTGGTCTAGCTAGCACTTCTGACCATCAAAACTAATCGAATCAATGGAAGAAGAGGAAGAACAATAAGAAAAAGAAGAAGACGAAGAAGAATAATTTTTTTAAGAAGAAAAAGAGGAGGAGAAGGAAGAAGGAAGAGGAGAAGAAAGAAGAAGATGAAGAAGAAGAAGAGGAAGAAGAAGAAGAAGAAGAAGAAGAAGAAGAAAAGAAAGAAAAAAGAAGAAGAAAAAGAGGAGGAGAAGGAAAAGGAAGAAGAAGAGGAAGAGGAGCAGGAGGAGAAGGAGGAGGAGAAGAAGGAATAAGAAGAAGAAGAAGAAGAGGAAGAGGAGGAGTAGAAGGAGGAATAGGAGGAAGAGGAGGAAGAAGAAGAAGAAGAAGATGATGATGAAGAAGAAGAAGAAGAAGAAGAAGAAGAAGAAGAAGAATTAGAGGAGGAGTAAAAATAGCAGGAGGAGGAGGAGGAAGAAGAAGAAGAAGAAAAGAAAGAAAAAAGAAGAAGAAAAAGAGGAGGAGGAGGAAAAGGAAGAGGAAGAGGAAGAGGAGCAGGAGGAGAAGAAGGAGCAGGAGGAGAAGGAAGAAGAAGAAGAAGAAGAAGAAGATCATGAAGAAGAAGAAGAAGAAGAAGAAGAAGAAGAAGAAGAGGAGGAGGAGTAGAAATAGGAGGAGAAGGAGGAGCAGGATAAGAAGGAGGAAGGAGGAGGAGAAGGAAGAAGAAGAAGCAGAAGAAGAAGAAGAAGAAGAAGAAGAAGAAGAGGAGCAGGAGGAGAAGGAAGAAGAAGAAGAAGAAGAAGAAGAAGAAGAAGATCATGAAGAAGAAGAAGAAGAAGAAGAAGAAGAAGAAGAAGAAGAAGAAGAAGAAGAAGATCATGAAGAAGAAGAAGAAGAAGAAGAAGAAGAAGAAGAAGAAGAAGAAGAAGAAGAAGAAGAAGAAGAAGAAGAAGGAGAAGAAGAAGAAGAAGAAGAAGAAGATGAAGAGGAAGAGGAAGAGCAGGAGCAGGAGCAGGAGCAGGAGGAGAAAGAAAAAGGAGAGGAGGAAGAAGAGAAAGAAGAAGAATAGGAAGAGAAGAAGGAAGAGGAGGAGGAGGAGAAGTAGGAGGAGGAGAAGGAGGAAGAGAAAAAAGAAGAAGAAAATGTTTGATTTCGTTGTAAAGACCTTCGCCGGATGATTCCATCTTTGCTGCGATCTGAACAGTTTCTCCGAACAGACAATATCTCGGCATCTTCATACCGACGACTCCGGCCAACGTCGTTCCTACAGCACACACGCACACATACACACATACATCAAACCAAACACACGCACACACGCATCAAACCAAACACACGCACACACACATCAAACCAAACACACGCACACATACATCAAACCAAACACACACACACACATCAAACCAAACACACGCACACACGCATCAAACCAAACACACGCACACACACATCAAACCAAACACACACACACACATCAAACCAAACACACGCACACACGCATCAAACCAAACACACGCACACACACATCAAACCAAACACACGCACACACACATCAAACCAAACACACGCACACACGCATCAAACAAAACACACGCACACACGCATCAAACCAAACACACACACACGCATCAAACCAAACACACACACACACGCATCAAACCAAACACACACACGCATCAAACCAAACACACACACGCATCAAACCAAACACACACACGCATCAAACCAAACACACACACATCAAACCAAACACACGCACACACGCATCAAACCAAACACACGCACATGCATCAAACCAAACACACGCACACACGCATCAAACTAAACACACACACACACGCATCAAACCAAACACACACACACGCATCAAACCAAACACACACACATCAACCAAACACACACACATCAAACCAAACACACACACACGCATCAAACCAAACACACACACACGCATCAAACCAAACACACACACACGCATCAAACCAAACACACACACACACACATCAAACCAAACACACACACACACATCAAACCAAACACACTCACGCGCATCAAACCAAACACACACACAAATACATCAAACCAAACACACACAAACGCATCAAACCAAACACACACACACACACGCATCAAACCAAACACACACACACACATCAAACCAAACACACACACGCGCATAAAACCAAACACACACACGCGCATCAAACCAAACACACACAAACGCATCAAACCAAACACACACACGCGCATCAAACCAAACACACACAAACGCATCAAACCAAACACACACACACATGAAACAAAACACACACATGCATCAAACACACACACATGCATCAAACCAAACACACACATGCATCAAACCAAACACACACATGCATCAAACCAAACACACACACACATCAAACAAAACACACACACGCATCAAACAAAACACACACACATGAAACAAAACACACACATGCATCAAACACACACACACACATGCATCAAACAAAACACACACATGCATCAAACACACACACACACACATGCATCAAACAAAACACACACATGCATCAAACACACACACACACACACACATCAAACCAAACACACACAAACGCATCAAACCAAACACACACACACATCAAATAAAACACACACACGCATCAAACAAAACACACACACATGAAACAAAACACACACATGCATCAAACACACACACACACACATGCATCAAACAAAACACACACATGCATCAAACACACACACACACACATGCATCAAACAAAACACACACATGCATCAAACACACACACACACACACATGCATCAAACAAAACACACACATGCATCAAACACACACACACACACACATGCATCAAACCAAACACACACACGCGCATAAAACCAAACACACACACGCGCATCAAACAAAACACACACAAACGCATCAAACCAAACACACACACACGCATCAAACCAAACACACACACACACACATCAAACCAAACACACACACGCGCATAAAACCAAACACACACACACACACACATCAAACCAAACCAAACACACACACACACATGCATCAAACCAAACACACACACATGCATCAAACCAAACACACACACACATCAAACCAAACACACACACACACACACGCATCAAACCAAACACACACACACATGAAACAAAACACACACACATGAAACAAAACACACACATGCATCAAACACACACACACACACATGCATCAAACCAAACACACACGCGCATCAAACCAAACACACACACACACACACATCAAACCAAACACACACACACACTCTCTGTAAAAATCGAACTCAGAATGAAGCATTCAGTTTCATTTCTGTTGTTGTTAAATATTGCTATTGGGGGCCGTCCATAAAGTATGTCACGCTGGAGGGCGGGGGGGGTCAGGCCATGTGTGACAGTTTGTGACAGGGGGGGTCAGGCCATGTGTGACAGTTTGTGACAGGGGGGGTCAGGCCATGTGTGACAGTTTGTGACAGGGGGGTCAAGTCATGTGTGACGTCACACGTTTATTTTTTATTTTAATTTATTTTAATTTTTTTTAATTTATATTTTTAGTAGAATATTAGCTTTTAAAGTAGTTTCCAAAAATTAAAAAAATTTGAAACATTTGAATTAGTTTTATGTCGAAATACTGAGCATGATTTTAATGCGTATCTCCGGAATGCGTTGTTCACGATTCCTCTCGCAAGGAGCGCTAGTAAATTATGCTGTTGCGAAACCTTGTTGTATTTAATATTAAACTGACTACTTTGACCATGCTCCATTGAATTAATTAATGAGGTGTTAATTAAAAAAATTTGTTCGAAAGTGTGACGTACTTTGGGGGGGGGGGTCAGGCCATGTGTGACAGTTTGTGACAGGGGGGGGCAAAAATGGTCAAAAATAGCGTGACATACTTTATGGACGGCCCCTTGTTTGTAGTGTTGAAAATTGTCTTGTGTCTTAGTGTCTTTGTTTTTCTTGCAAACATTTTCTTCTGCGAATAATGAAGAGGTTCACCACCGGCCACGTGACCCGTGTAAGGTTGATGAAGATATGAGAGCAGAATTGCATGAGCAACGAAATCAAATTATGGCTGATGGAGGGAGGCCGCCGCCGCATTGTCGGTGTGGCCATGCATGGCAACGTATGGATGAGAGACATGGACGATGAAGAAGGATGAAGAAAAACGTACTCAAGCATTTGATTTGAGAATAAATGTATCAGAAAACTGCTAAGAATCCTATGGTCTAAAATAATATCAGATATGAACGGGCGAACATGTTAGCGGGAAGCAAGCAAGCTTATTTCCAAAATGTACATGGCAGCTGCAACCGCAAGGTTTTCAGCCAATTACGTGTCATTATAGGGGAATACAATGTGGAAGAGGCGAATACCATAGGGGTGAGAAGGTAGCTGATGTTAGCAGTTATTGGTGAAGCTGTAGGCTATTAGCTTCACCAACAACTGCTAAAGATCCTGCGTGGCCGAGTGGGTTGTAGCCCGCTCGCCGCGCCGGCGGCCCAGTTCAATTCCCGGTCGGATCTTTACTGCGGGTGGCTCGGTCGCAATATAAACGTGGAGTGTGAGGTTGTTCTCTGCCTCCGACACTAATCATCTTCGGTATGAAACAGTGTCGTTAAGCCCTGAACTCTCTCTCGCTAAAGAATCAACGCAAAAATCTTAAGAATCTAATGACGACACTAACCCTAACACTAACCCTCACCGACCCTCACGACGCAAAAATCTTAAGAATCTAATGACGACACTACCCCTAACACAGCAACACTAACCCTAACCGACCCTCACGACGCAAAATCTTAAGAATCTAAGTGACGACACTAACCCTAAGACTAACCATAACCGACCCTCACGACGCAAAAATCTTAAGAGTCTAATGATGACACTAACCCTAACACTAACCCTAACCGACCCTCACGACTAGGGTTGCCAGGCGTCCGGTAATGAACCGGACAGTCCGTACTTCTTTCTTGTTGTCTAAGTCGTGTGTTTTGATGCATCCTAAGTATGTGAACTTTTCCACGTTTTCTATCTGGTTTCCATCTATTTCCATCTTCTTAGACAGTTCTATTGCTCCAAACACCATCGTTTTGGTCTTCTCAAGATTTCGCGTCGTGAGTCACGACGCGAAATCTTACCCTATAGGCCACGCGAACGACACCTAGGTCTTCTATGTTATAGCCATGCTTAAATTTAACGATAAAGAGCGCTAAAGTGAGACATAATTCATCATCATCATCATCATCATCATCATCATCAAGAACCGAGGGACCAGTGCCCGTGGGTGCCCGCTGCCAACCTCATTATTCCTCGCCATTTTTGTCGTTCCATCGCCGCATGTGTCAGGTCTTGTATTGGCGCTCTGCACCAGTCGGTTATGTTGTCCAGCCATTCATTGTGTGGTCTACCTCTTCTGTTGGCTCCCTCCATTCTTCCAAACACCACCCTCTTTATTTTTCTGTCCTCATTCATTCTACATAATATGTGACCAAATAGCTCCAGCTTCCTGGTTATTAATATCTGCATAAGATTTTCTGTGGCTTCTATTTGCTCATACAGTTCTGAGTTTGTCATCTTCTGCATCCATGTAACTCTCAACAATCTTCTGTAGCATTTCCTCTCGAAGGCTAATATCTTTGACTCCATTTCTTTAGTTACTGTCCAGGCTGAACACGCAGGTTCTCAGTACTTTTAGTTTTGTTTGTAGCTGTATGAATTTGCTCTTCCAGATTTTATACAATGCCTTTAGTGCTGTCGTTGCTTTCGCGATTCTCGCCCATACTTCTTTCTTGTTGTCTAAGTCGTGTGTTTTGATGCATCCTAAGTATGTGAACTTTTCCACGTTTTCTATCTGGTTTCCATCTATTTCCATCTTCTTAGACAGTTCTATTGCTCCAAACACCATCGTTTTGGTCTTCTCAAAATTCATCACAAGACCATACCTTTTTCCTTCATCACTTAACTTCTGAGCTGTGCTCTCCAACCTCTGAATGTCATCGTCTATCAGGTCTGTGCAATATGTTCCTCCATACGGTACGTAGGGTCATTTGTAAGAAATTTTAAACGTTTTACATTGAAATTCGTCTAAAACCGTCAGAGCCTGCCGACACATACGTGTTGTTGATAGCTTAAAAAGGGATAGTCACAAATTGTAGGCCTACTCGACAACCTCCTCCCCCTACGGTCTTCGCCTCTTCCACATTGTATTCCCCTATGTGATTGGCTGGTTGAAGCTGGCATGTACATTTTGGAAATAAGCTAGCGGGAACCAGGTAAGAACCATTAATCGTAATTATACTAAAGTTGGAAAACTGATCATAGGCTTATAATAATATGGTGTACAGACATTTGAACGGTGGTCAATTGAACGGACGACACTTGACCGGCGACACTTTAACGGGTGACAGAAGAACGGGCCGACAATAGAACAGGCGACACTTAACCGGAACGACATATTACAGGGCCGACTAATGAACAATTTTACAATGTACGGCGTTGTACACCATGCATGTAGGCCTACTTTAAGTTTTCACTAAATGTCGGACGCGGCGTTTGGCGACACGGAATATTATTTCATATACAAATATTATTATACGCTGTTTTACTATTAGTTTTCCGCGTGAGACAAATTTTTTACGTGTGAGACATGACGTTAATCAGCATCATCCCAACATGCACAATGTTGCAGAATGTTGCACAATGTTGCACAATGTTGCACAATGTTGCACAATGTTGCACAATGTTGCACAATGTTGCACAATGTTGCACAATGTTACACAATGTTGCACAATGTTGCACAATGTTGCACAATGTTGCACAATGTTGCACAATGTTGCACAATGTTGCACAATGTTGCACAATGTTGCACAATGTTGCACAATGTTGCACAATGTTGCACAATGTTGCACAATGTTGCACAATGTTGCACAATGTTGCACAATGTTGCACATGGAGTCATAGACAAATTTGAGAAAGGTCTCAAGAAAGACATTCAAATGCAAAAGGCTAATTCCTTGCAAGGATCTTACGCGATGCTTCAACCAAGTAGGACTAAATTTCGAGAATTAAACGAACGGATCACACGTGCAGTCGCCAGCTTCGGCAAGTCATAAATTTTACTGTATTTAAGCTGAGTTGCCCATTTCTCACACAACTAAACATTGAACTTAATAGACCTACATGACAGCGGCACCGCCAGGATTGTTTTTCTGTACGCACAACTTGCACAAAATAATATGAAGCGAACAGCGGTCGATACGAGCTTATATATATATATATATATATCGTATATCAGTGCTTAAAGTGTAAAAAAAGAAGTGCCAGGACGCTGTATTGTAATTGGTCGTCAGTGGCGGCGCCGAAGGCACGAAGTCGCGAGTGCCGAAGGGACGAAGCCCGTCCCGACTAGGGGGTGTGGGGGGAGCGTCGTAAGCTCCCCAGCGGGGTCTGGGGCGGAGCCCCAGCGACCAGCGCATTTTTGGCTGTGTCGACCTCAAATTGAGCCATTTTAAGGCTTTTTGCCAGCTACTTGTGAACGACAAAGTCGCGAAAACTTCAAAAAATAAGTGGTTTTTTAGTGTCGCAAGCTATATGTAATGTAATGTAAATCTTCGAGAATTTCTCAGCGCCCACAAAAGCCACGTCAGGGAGACCAGCTTATTCGCCGTCGCTATATCAAATCAAGTCCGGTGCCAGGTCAAAATCCGGGGAGGTCAAGCCGAGGAGACAGCATGGTGCTACGTTGGTTGTCGGTGATGGTGGTAGTTGGGTGATAAAAACTGATTGGAGTCTGGATAGGATAGCTTGAAGAGTTCGGGTTTCAGTCGTGAATGGAAAGCAGCAGAGGTGAGTGCAAGCGGAGGAGAGGTTGAATTTTGAGGGGAGATTAGAAACAATAGAAATCAAAATGTTAGTGTAAAATAGAAAGGTTTTTGTCTTGATCGTAAGCTCCCGCAGCGGGGTCTGGGGCGGAGCCCCAGCGACCAGCGCATTTTTTGGCTGTGTCGACCTCAAATGGAGCCATTTTTAGGCAGTCATGGCCGGTCGTCCGTAACTGCATGGACGCCCGTCCATGCAGTCATGGACGACCGTCCAGGCAGTGCTGGACAAATAAGTGGCAGGACTGCGCCTAGCCTCGAAAATAAGTGCCTGGACACCGTCAATGACCGTCCTGACACACTTTAAGCCGGTTCCCGGACAATTCGGAGCGGGACAATTGGGAGCGGACAATTGGGAGCGGACAATTCGGACCTGACAATTCGGAACCGGACAATTTGGAGCGGACAATTTGGAGCGGACAATTCGGAGACGGACAATTTGTAGTAAATTCTGGTGCGGACAATTCGGACCCAGACAATTGGGAGCGGACAATTTGGAGCGGACAATTCGGAGCGGACAATTCGGAACCGGACAATTTGGACCGGACAATTTGGACCGGACAATTTGGAGCAGGCAATGCATAACAGTCAAAATTAATGATGGAACTCAGATTTTCATACCCATCTCCATCACCCAAATAGACCTACAGGGGGCTTTACTTTTTTCTGCCAGGCGTCTTAAGACTTTACTTTTTCTATGAGTTCTTTGCACTGGGACTGGAGTGCCTCTGATTAGGTTGTACCGGTACTGTGAGAGGCTCTTAATAAGTCCAAATATAGAAGAGGTTGGCCGGATGGGCCACTGGACATTAGAGTCAATACTAAAATTAGTCAGTTTAGCACCCCACCGTCTCTCAGTCTGCGTGTAGGCTACGTCTACTTGTTCGTATGTCTTTTGCCCGTTTGTCTTCGATGATTTGGCAGTAGTCATAGGGCTCCTGCTTTAAGCTAGATTTAAACTTTAAATTGCAGTAAAATATATTAATAGTTTAGCTATAATCAGAAACCTGACTAACAAGCATAAAGGAACAGGACTATGATTGTAAGAAAAATGCAATGATTTAAATGAGCTGCCTAAAGATTGGTAAATTAGTGCATTTAACTAATAATCTCAGTTGCTTAGTATAAGCTTTGGAATGCAGGGTCTTG
>OX243828.1:29154118-29166339 GCA_945859605.1 Lumbricus rubellus | reverse complement strand
TTTCAGCTGCCACGTCATCGGACCTGGTGCCTTTTGTTACGCCGACTTCATTACTGCGCGCCTGATCTCTTCCTTCAGAACAATCGAAATTAGAGCAATCGAAAGATTATTATGCAGCAGAAATCAGACGCAATTGGAAATACGAAAGCTACCGGTAATGGACAGACGAGAGAACATGGAACGATTAGAGAACAATGAAGATTAAAGAGCAGACTGATTGAAGAGAGAGACGGATATAGAGACAGATAGGCATAAATAGAGAGACAGATAGACAGAGAGAGACAAATATACAGAGACAGATAGACAGGTAGACAGAGAGAGACAGATGGACAGAGACAGAGAGACAGTGACAGAGAGACAGATAGACAGAGATAGAGGGACAGATATGCAGAGAAAGACAGATAGACAGAGACAGAGAGAGATAGACAGAGACAGATAGACAGAGACAGAAAGACATATAGAGACACAGATAGACAGAGAGACATATAGACAGAGAGACAGAAAGACAGATAGACAGATAGACAGATAGACAGAGACAGATAGACAGATAGACAGAGAGACATTGTCTGCTGCATTGAACGAACCTTATAAGCGTCATGTCTATCGGTCACTGCGTCATACTTTTGGTACAAAGAGTTCAAGACGTTTACAATCTATGATTGGAAACAGAAAATCAAACGCATTTAATTCAACATCAAAATAAACTACGACGCCTAAAATTATACAGGGTGGCCCAAAAAAAGTGATAACACCTCGTATAATGTACTATAATTAGTTCAAATCTGTTTAGACTATATCCATAATAGCTTAAAAAGTTCACTAATTTACTTACTTAACTCTTTAGTCATTTTACATCATTATTACGACAACTTCCGGTCGACATTTTTTATTTTTTATTTGCCAGTCGTCAACTTATGCGTGTTTTGAAGATATTTTAACCAAAATGACAAAAATCGCAACAAAAGACCGTATTCTGATTAAAAATTTGCGAATTGAGAAACATTGGAGTGCAAGGCATATGAAAAATGTGTTTCCACACAAAGCCTATAGAGTCAGTTCGGTTATTGAATAAATTGATAATGACGGTACAACAGAACGTAAACGCGGAAGTCAGGGCCGGATTAAGGCATGTTCAACATGTTCGGCGGAACAGGGGCCCCACACTTTAGGGGCCCCCACACAAATGTAAGGAAATTTTTTTTAGCAAATTTCGGCCGAAGGACTATTTTCCAGAAAATTTCGTCAGATGACTAAAAAAGGTCATAAACTTTTTTGGCGGATGAAATGGTGTGATTTTTCCGAAAATGTGACAAATTTTCCCGAAAATTTTTCCGCAAAAAATTCCCGAAAAGGGCCCCCACAAAAATTCCTGAACAGGGCCCCCACATTGCTTAATCCGGCCCTGGCGGAAGTGGTCGGCCAAAGTCTGCTAAACACGACAGAACATTGAGCGGGTGAGTGAGCTGATCTGCAGTCAAGAAGATGATCCTCACAGTCACAAAGTCCGTGGGAAATTCAAAGAGAAAAGGGTCTATCATGGTCGTCGGTGTAACGTATTGTAAAGCAATATTTACAACTAAAAACGAACAAGCGTGTGATCGGGCAGACGCTCAACGAAAATTGCAAATTGAAACGTTTGCAACGTTGGCCTAGTTAGCAGCTACTTGAACAGTTTCCTAATGACAGAAGTGTACGAACCATCTGGTTTACCCACAACAAGATATTCACCTTTGCCACGCCAGTTAATTCTCAACATGGTCGTATTTATTCAATTGAATCAAAGAAAAGACAATTAAGTTCCAGAAAGGAGACATACGAAAACGTGAACTTTTCAGCTGCGGTATCATGGTATCAGTTGGCGTTTCTCGCTTACAAAAAGTTGTTGAGAAGCAAGAGGGACACATTGAACATGTTTTATGAGTAGAGTAATTACTACTTGGCATACGACAGTAAATTACAAAACGTTATATTGATTCAATTATATTAAATGACCTTTTGCTAGGTTGTGTTATCACTTTTTTTGGGCCACCCTGTATATTGAGCGAAAGCTATATCCTAATTCGCAGGCATTTATATAGCGCGTCAACGCTCAACAGAAAACTCCACCGAAGCACCCCTCTTCCCCCCCTTCTTCCTTCCACTCTGCGAGTAGCATAGACCTGATTTTATCAATCGCCAGCTTCTGTAGCGCTGTGATGGATAAGAAAGAGGCGATCAGTTCCTGGACACGTCGTTTAATCCACATTGAGATACATAGATGGCAGTGTTCATCCTTAGATAAGAGAAGACACGACAGGACAGGACAGGACAAGACAGGACAAGACAGGACAGGACAAGACAAGACAAGACAGGACAGGACAAGACAAGACAAGACAAGACAAGACAAGACAAGATAGAATGAATCTAGATCTACTCAGTTACCAACCAACGAGTCAACAAAGACGAAAGATGAGTTAGCTGCTGTTGTTGGGTTGGGTGACATTAGATTACAGAAACCGTATTTACGTGGATAGGAGGAACTATACGGTTTTAATGAGCGGCTGCTTCATACTAGGCCTATTTAAAAAAGTATATCTGCCAATGACATGAACATTAATTTGGAAAAGAACAGGACGCCATTGAAATGGTGGTCTGTAGACTAACACACTAAACATTCTTTTCGGTCGTAAACTAGAAGTGCATGTGTGTGTGTGTGTGTGTGTGTGTGTGTGTGTGTGTGTGTGTGTGTGTGTGTGTGTGTGTGTGTGTGTGTGTGTGTGTGTGTGTGTGTGTGTGTGTGTGTGTGTGTGTGTGTGTGTGTGCATGTAGGATGTGTGTGTGTGCACTGGTTCTATTGAAGTCAAATAACATTTCAAATGTAGGTGCCTCCCTGCAAACTGACTGACCGACCGACCGACTGACCGACCTGCATAGGTGTACTGACCGACCTGCATAGGTGTACTGACCGACCTGCATAGGTGTACTGACCGACCTGCATAGGTGTACTGACCGACCTGCATAGGTGTACTGATGGCGGCGATCTTCGTGAAGCCAACGATGTCAATGAAGTAGACTGTGGCCGATTTAAACTTTTCTGGTTTCGTCATCTTTCCTTGCTTCAAATCGTCGGCAATTATTCTGTGGCACAACAAGTAACACGTCAACCACCGTTGCATTGCAACGTCACTTAACTAGTATCATAACCATACTTAATATACAGTTAATTATCTAGCGCCTCTAGAAAGAAACTAATCGCTAACCTAAGTTAGGTTGAAAGTCAACAGAAAAATAGTTGGACAGTAATAATGAATTCAAGTTGAGATCAGTAGTTGGCACACTGTTCAGATTCGTTCTTTGGTTCTTGTGATGCATCAGATCTGACGAAGACGACTTCGACCTCACACGTCAACCTCACACGTCAACATCACACGTCAACATCACACGTCAACCTCACACGTCAACATCACACGTCAACATCACACGTCAACCTCACACGTCAACCTCACACGTCAACATCACACGTCAACCTCACACGTCAACATCACCGTCCGTCCACCGTCTCTCGTAGCGATGTAGCATCGGGGTCGCGGCAGTCGTCGCGTATCCTTCCATCGACGATTCATGAAGCGATGATGATGATGATGATGATGACGATGACGATGACGGTGACGGTGACGGTGACGGTGACGGTGACGGTGACGATGACGGTGACGGTGACGGTGACGATGACGATGACGATGACGATGGTGATGGGGTGATGGGGTGATGATGACGATGATGACGATGACGATGACGATGACGATGGTGATGGGGTGATGGGGTGATGATGACGATGATGATGATGATGATGATGATGATGGTGATGGTGATGGTGATGGTGTCACTGGTCTTTGAAATAATTCACTGTCATTCGATCTTCTTCTTTACGTTCTCTGCCAAGTGGCAGGTCCAAACGTCCAATGTCTCCACTTTTCTTGCTGTTGTGCCATGTCCTTCAGTTCTCTCTGTCCCTCTTCCATCATTCCGTCCAGCAGTTTTTGTCTAGGCCTTCCTCTGCATCGCTTTCCCTCCAATCTTCCTTCAATTATTTATTTCTGCAGTGAGTCACCTCTTAGCAAATGTCCCACCCAATTCTTTTGTCTTATCTTTATTGTGTCCAGCAGAGATCTTTTCTCTTCTGCCATCGTTAGTACTTCTTCATTTGAAACGTGCTTTGTCCAACCAGTGGCGGTTCTACCAAGGGGGCTGGGGGGCTATAGCCCCCCAGATGGAAAGTTAGCCCCCCTAAATTTTTCTAGCCCCCTATGCACATTTTAGCCCCCCCCCAGTTTAACGTTTAGTTAGTTAAACAATACATTGCCTGTTGGTAACAAGGCCTCCCAATCCCCTTTAAGGGCACTTTCCATAGATCAAGTGACTTGAATGATTTTCCTCTGCTACATGTTTCGCTGATGCTGCTCTGTAAAGCTTGGGTATTGTAAGTTGTAACATATACATGTATATGCTACATAGCAATATCACAGATTCCATGTACTTCTGAACTGTTTCTCCAATCAGAATGCTTGCTCATATACTGGCACATGTCTATCGCTACTAATGGCTGTCCTGTGACTACCAGGACCCATGGGTGTTCAGGAAGAAAGTGATGAACAGATAACTGCTTGAGCGGCCGAGATTAGGCGCGACCTGAATTCAGAGGGTCGTGGATTGAGCCCTTCCCCAGCACTTGATGACCTTGTATGCTTCATTAGCAGAGGAAGACAGCGGGGGAGGGCAGCAGGCCATGGGTGCGCCAGCATCAGCAGCATGAATGGCCAGACAAGGAAGGCAGGCTAGGTCTCAGTACCGTGTACACGGTGTACAATACTGTATAGTGTATAATAAATTATGTGCAATTGTGTAGTATATACTGAAGAGTGTGTACTGAATCCGTTTGGAGCAGGCACATACGTTCATTATTATAAATGGATGAATTCATTCTCATTGTGAGAACAAAAAGAGAAAAGCTGAAGAGTTAGGCTAATGATGAAGTTATCGACAGCATTGATAATCCTACCGCAGGTATGTAAACTGGAGGGGCAGTTGGCAAATACAATGAATGGTCACTGTTATATTTCTAGCAAGAGCTTGAAAATGTAAAACAAGAAATTAAGTACGTGAGCATTTTCCAGAAAGGTTTCTAAGTTTTATTCTACTAAATGTTAATAATATTCCTCAGTTTCACTATGTATTATTGGTATTATTAAGTGCTTTCTGGCTAAAAAGTTGCTTAAAAACCAAAAAATGTAATGTAATGACAGCAAAGGTAGGAGTTAAAAGGTGTAACTTTTCGGGGTAAAGTGACCTCTTTGCTCCCATGTGCGGGCTCAAAACTTCTAACTTGAGAATGGCATTCATAGGCATGCTTAGTAGTGCATGACCTCTGGACTTCTGTTTAGGGGCAAGTCTTCTCTGCACATCAAAGTTTATTTTAATTTTGACAATCATGATGGTGCATTTAAAGATATATAATATATTTCAAATATATATCATTGTTCTTCTAAGATGCACTATGAAGATTTATATAGCTCCCGTCAAGGTTACTACTCAGGAGCGCTCCCGACCCAAGCTGAAAAGAACAGCTTTAAGACTGTGATGATGATATGCATCTGAGCAGACCCTATAGTCATAAGATAGCAACGGTACAACCATACATCAGTTTAAAATGCGTAAAATTCGTGTGCTGTAATAAAAATAAATATTATGTGTTAAAGTGCAGTTGTAAACAGTCGTTTTAGTGTTTTTATTAAAGTTTTTCTAGAAAGCCCGATTTTATTCTTCATTTTTTTGCGTTTTCAAGTTTTTTAATGTATTTTTTATGCAACCTTTACTTTAGCCTACTGTCTGACAGACAATTATGCTATAAATTTATTTATTCTTTAATTCCTTAATTCATTTGTAATTTATAAATCATTTGATTTAGGCCTATGGAATGTCAGCCTGATAATATTAATTTTTATGTCAACAGAATGCTGCAACGGGCAACTGGGGTCAATAGATTCAGCAGCATCAAAATATAGACCTTGGGGAGGGAGGGGCAAAGGCAAATTTTAGCCCCCCCAGTTCAAAAAGTCTAGAACCGCCACTGTGTCCAACTAACTCCGCCAAAGCCGGTCCCAAGCCCGGTTGAAAAAGGAGGAGGGTTGGGACATGGGGTTAGCAGCCCATTCCTGTCAAAAGACCTTAACGCTACAGAAACGACAAGTAGGAGCCATTCAGGTACAAATCTGCTCAGAGGAAAGTACGCACCGCCAGACGGGCACACGAAGGTGTTGGGTGAAAGCCGCAAGGAAGCCCAAAACCTTAAAAGTTCAATCTTCAACGCCAAATCCCAGACAAAAATAGGAACATGGAATGTGAGAACATTGTTCCAGGGCGGCAGGATGGAACAGGTGATACGAGAAATGGAGACGTATCAGCTGAGCATCCTGGGCGTCAGTGAAATGAGGTGGACCGGACAAGGGAGGTTCACTAGTGGAAATACAACAATACTTTATGCTGGAGGAGAGGATAAGCACGTGAGTGGAGTTGGACTTATGCTGGACAGAGAGGCGGCAAAGGCGCTGATGGAGTGGAAGCCGGTGGGAGATCGTATCATCACGGCAAGGTTCCGAACACAGCATGCCAAGGTGACGGTGGTGCAGGCATACGCACCGACGGAGGTGGCTGGCGAGGAGGAGAAGGATAGTTTCTACGAGAAGCTTGAGAGCGTAATGGACGGAATACCAAACTACGACATCAAGATCATCATGGGAGATTTCAATGCCAAGCTGGGCAAGGACAGAGGAGGGGTGGAGAGCACGATTGGACCGTTTGGCTCAGCAGAGGAAACGAATGACAACGGCGAAAGACTGACGGCCATGGCGAGCACGGGTGGAGTCATCGTGGGCAACACATTCTTTGCGCACAAGAAGATACACAAGACAACGTGGATATCACCAGATGGAAAGACAGCAAACGAAATCGACTACATATGCATTAGTGGTAGATGGAGATCGGCATTGCAGGACGTAAGAGTGTACAGGGGTGCAGATGTGGGCTCCGATCACAATTTGGTGATTGGTCGCATCAAACTGAAGTTGAAAAAGATGAAGAGAGCGGAGAACATCAAACCGTTTGCAGTGGAAAAACTAAAGAACAAGGAAATAGCGGAGGGCTTCCAACTGGAGGTTAAAAACAGGTTCGAGGCGTTGCAGCACAGTGGAGATCACGAGGAGCAATGGAAGATGTTCAATGAGGCTGTCAAAGAGAGCGCATCGACAACCTTGGGAAGAAGAAGAGGAACGAGAAGGGAAAGGTGGATAGGTGAGGAATCGTGGGACTTGATTGACGAACGAAGGAAGGCAAAGACTATAAGAGACACAAGGAATGAGCTTGATCAATGGAGAACAGAAAATGAGGCATACAGAAATCTGGACCGTAAAGTGAAAAAGAGCTGCAGAAAAGATAAAAGAACATGGATGGAGGGAAAGGGAAGGGAGGCCCAGGAGGCAGCTGATAGAAACGATTCGAAGACCCTCTACAGGATCGTGCGTGAGCTTACCAATACAGGGTGCAAAGAAACAAAGATACCGATCAAGAGCAAAGACGGGCGAGTGCTGACAACCATAGATGTAAAAAACGATGGAAACAGAATAAAAAACGGTAAAAAACGACGTTTTTTTCGAAATAATAAAAAACGACAAAAAAACGATAAAAAACGGAAACGGAAAATAATTTGACTTTGTTACATCTAAAACCGCATTTTAACCTTGAAAACCTTGATTAGGAACCTACTACACGCAGTCTATCTCTTAAATGATGATGTTAAACGAAGAAATAATGACTTTAGTTAGCTGAATCCTTGAGAGTTTGCGGAAAACATAAAAAATATCAGAAAAAAATTAAAATTTAAGAAAATAATAACAGAAATAAATGAATAAATAAAGACAAAGAAATAATAAAAAACGATAAAAAACGATGGGGAAAATAAAAAACGAAAAAAACGACGTTTTTTGGGAGCGAATAAAAAACGGAAAAAAACGTTTTTTACAACTATGCTGACAACAGAGGAAGAACCGAATGCAAGATGGGTGGAGCATTTCAAAGAAGTCCTGAATCAACCGGCACCTGACGAACCGCTTAACCTGGAAGGAGCAGAGGCAATCAAGCAACCGAACATCACAGTAGAGAGGATAGACGTGAATGAGGTCGGGAGGGCGATAAAGGCATTGAAAAATAACAAGGCAGCGGGGATGGACGAGGTTACAGCGGAGATGTTGAAATGTGGAGGCAGGACAATGGAAAACGAGCTCACACAATTATTCAACGTGATCTGAGAAACAGAGGAGGTCCCGGAGGACTGGAGGAAGGGAGTGATCGTAAAAGTGCCAAAAAAGGGGCCATTGAATGATTGCAACAACTGGCGGGGCATTACATTGCTATCAATACCAGGTAGGCCCCTAAAGTTTTCTGCAGAGTGTTAATGAATCGATTAAGAACTGAGGTAGATGGCGCATTGAGGGAAGAGCAAGCGGGGTTTCGACCTGGAAGGTCATGCAACGAGCAAATATTTACACTGAGGAACATAATTGAACAGAGCAAAGAGTTCAATAAGGAATTGTTGGTGAATTTCGTCGACTTTAGAAAAGCGTTCGACAGTATAAACAGAGACACACTTTGGAGCATTGTCAGGTTGTATGGAGTCCCGGAAAAATACATCAGCATTTTCATAGCTCTTTATCATAACGCAAGTTGTTGCATCAGAACAGAGAATGGCAACACAATAATGTTCCAGATAGAAACTGGAGTACGACAGGGGTGCGTGCTGTCTCCATTCTTATTTGCCCTTGTCATCGATTACATCATGAATAGAGCGATGGACAATTCTACGTTTGGCATAGCTTGGAACCAAGGAAGGCTAAAGGATTTGGATTTTGCTGACGACATAGCACTGCTAAGCGAAACACACATGGACATGCAGAGGATGACCACGAGACTGCAGGAGTTAGGGAAAGGAGTGGGATTACACATCAACAGTGCGAAAACGAAAGCCATGAAGATTGGAGACATAGATCATCCGAGCATCAAGATTGGACAGGAAACCATAGAATATGTCGACAATTTTGCATATCTGGGAAGTTATATGGAAAAGGATGGGAGCATAGAGATGGATGTCAAGACAAGAATTGGCAAGGCAGCAGCGGTCTTCCAAAGAATGAGAACCGTGTGGAGATCAGGAACGTTGAGCAGAGACACGAAGCTTCGACTGTACTCGTCTTTGGTGTTGCCTGTGGTGCTTTATGCAAGTGAGGCCTGGAAGACAACAGCAAAGACAACAAAACAACTAAATGTCTTCCACCGGAGATGCCTACGATCTATCCTTGGCATCTCATGGAAGGACCACATCAGAAACGAGGAGGTGCTAACAATGGCGGAGACGAAGGATCTTGAGTACATCATCATGGGGAGAAGGGGAAGGTTGGCTGGGCACATCCTTAGACTACCAAAGGAGAGGATTGCAAGGACGGCATTGAACTGGGTGCCGAAGGGTGGTAAACGGAAAAGAGGCAGGCCAAGAAACACCTGGAGACACGCTTTCAGGAAGGACCTGGAGCGGATGGGACTGGGCTGGGACGAGGCGGAGGTGGTGGCTGGCGACCGTGCGGAGTGGCGAGGACTTGTCGACCCAATGTTCCGATCGGAACTGGAGGAACTAAGTCTAAGTAAGTTGTCCAACTGATTTTCTCCATCTTTCTCCATACCACCATTTCAAAAGCTTCCAGCCTCTTCACGTCTTCTTTTCTCATTGTCCATATCTCTGCGCCATATAACGTCACACTCCATATCAATGTTTTGACCTTTCTTTTCTACAGATTTCTATTTAGCCCTCCTCTTAGCAATTCTTTCCTTTTTAAGAATGCCTCTTTGCCCATTGCTATTCTCCTTCTTATCTCTTTATGACATTTGGCATCGCTTGATATTAAGCTTCCCAAATAGCAGAATTCCTTCACCTGCTCTATTTCTTCTCCATTTATTTTTATACATATAGTTGTTTCCTTTTCCTTACTGATCTTCATAACTTTTGTCTTTTTGATGTTTATTTTCATGTTGTATTCTTCAGAGGTCTCATTAATTTTAGTCGATCCATCATTCGTTGCAGATCCTTTTCATTTCCTGCCAGCATCGCTTGATCATCAGCAAACCTTACAGCTTTTACCCATTTCCCCCTACTTTTATTCCTTCTTCTGTACCATCAACTGCCTCTCTTATTAGCTCTTCTATGTAGATATTAAACAGTAATGGTGACAACGGACACCCTCACTCCTCTACCAATTTGTCCTGGTTTTGAATATTCCCCCTCTACTCTGACTCTGACCTTTTGTCCCATGTACAGATTCCCAATAAGTCTCCTATCTCTCCAGTCGACCCCCCAGATTGGAGGAAAATGATGGATGCATTGAGAAGCAATGCACCCATCATTTTCCTCCAATCTACTCTATCAGACGCCTTCTCATAGTCTACAAAGCATAATAAAAGCATACTTCCCTTCCATGTTCGAGACTTCTTTCTGTTAACATTCTTAGGGCACCAATGGCATCCCTATTGTCTCTGCCTTTCCTAAACCCAAACTGGTCTTCTCCAAGGCATCCATCTGCTTCTGCTTTAGCTTGCAATCTCTTTGTAATCACCTTTAACATCACCTTTGAAGCATGTGTTAGTAAGCTGATGGTACGATGCTCCTCACATTTTGCTGCATTTGGCTTTTTCTTTATTGGGATCCTGATGGTTTCTAAAAAATCCTCCGGTCAAATTCCTGATGTGTATATGTCTTGGCATAGTATAACAAGTTCCTTCATTGCCTTTTCTCCTAGACATTTGAGTATTTCAGCCGGTATATTATCACTTCCTTCTGTTTTACTATCGTTCATTTCTTTGATGGCTGCTAGCACTTCCTCCCTATACTCTCATTGTCCTCTGCTATTGTTTCATCCATGATCTGCGTGGGTCTCTTTTTACTCTGATATACTTCTTCCACATATTCTTGCCATCTTTCCCTTACTTCTTTAGGCTCTTGCAGCAGCATTCCATTTTTATCCTGCACTGGGATTCCTCCTCCTGTTGTCTTCTTCTTTGTGATCCTTTTCACTGTTTCGTACACTTTGTCATATCTCCCCTCTTTCTGTAGCTCCTCTAAGTCTCTACATTGATCCTCCCACCATTGCTCTCTCGCTTTTTCTGTTGTTTTTCTCAGTTTATTGTTTAATTTTTTGTATTCCTGCTTTGCCTTTTCTGTACTCTGATGTTTCCACTGCCGTCTTTCTTCCATTCCCTGTATCATTTCTTCTGTAATCCATGGTTTCCTTGGCATCGCTCCTTTTTGATGTCCTACTGTTTCCGTTGCGTCTTTTATAGTGACATCTTTGAGTGTCTTCCATCTTTCCTCTGTTGTTACTTCTCCTTTCTCTGTTATACTATCTTCGATTTTCTGAGACAGCTCTTCTTCTTTGGTCTTTAGCTTTGCTCTATTCCATCTATTCTTTGTTGTCTTCTTCTTTCTAATGAATTTTAGTTGCAGATGGACTTTCATTGCCACCAAGTTGTGATCTGTATCAGCATCTGCTCCTGGCATGGCTCTAGACTTCTTGACGCTATTCCTGAATCTTTCCTTTACCATGATATAGTCCAGTTGATAGCGAGCTACATCCCCCGGTGCCTTCCATGTATATCTTCTTCGTTTGGAACCAAGTGTTTGTTGCAACTAGTTTTTGTCTCCTACAAAAGTCTACCAGTTTTTGTCCTCTTTCATTTCTTCTTCCCAGACCATACTTTCCAATATAATTTCCTTCTCGACCTTCTCCGACCGATGCATTCCAATCTCCCATGATTATTGTGTAGTCCCTTCCCTTGATGTTGCACAGTTTTTCTTCAACAACTTCATACATTTCATCTATCTCTTCCTCTTCACTTGCTGATGTTGGCATATACACTTGTAACACCGTGATGTATACTGGATAGGCTATTATTTCCACCATCAGTAGTCTGTCTTTATGATGTTCTATTCTTGTTACATGTTTAACATTCTTAGGGCACCAATGGCATCCCTAGTGCCTCTGCCTTTCCGAAACACAAACTGGTCTTCATTCGATATACTTATCTTTAAACCGACTCCCGTTTTTCCTTCGCCCAAGAATTCAAGATTCTCCAGTTGCATGAGACATCTT
>OX243828.1:29139118-29151618 GCA_945859605.1 Lumbricus rubellus | reverse complement strand
ATTCAGCCAATCAGACAATTCATTCAGCCAATCAGACGATTCATTCAGCCAATCAGACGATTCATTCAGCCAATCAGGCGATTCATTCAGCCAATCAGGCGATTCATTCAGCCAATCAGACGATTCATTCAGCCAATCAGGCGATTCATTCATCCAATCAGACGATTCATTCAGCCAATCAGGCGATTCATTCAGCCAATCAGACGATTCATTCAGCCAATCAGGCGATTCATTCAGCCAATCAGACGATTCATTCAGCCAATCAGGCGATTCATTCAGCCAATCAGACGATTCATTCAGCCAATCAGGCGATTCATTCAGCCAATCACTCTAAAGAACTACATGTATATCTTACAAGGTCGTTGTGGTTAACTTTTCCATTTCGTAAATCAACAAACATTAATAACATTATTGGCCACCGCATCTCTCCTTCCAATGATGCGGTGGCCAATAATGTTATTAATGGCCACCGCATCTCTCCTTTCTGCGACCTGGTGGCGGACCGCTAACGCGTCCGCTCACAGAGCGGAAGGTTGCGGGTTCGACTCCGGGTAACGACCTTGGGCAAGTTGTTCACGCACACGTGCCTCTGTCACCAAGCAGTATAATTTGGTACCGGCGTAAGCTGGGAAGTAAACAGCAAGTCCTGCGATACACTGGCCCCGTGTCCAGGACCTTGGGATACGTCCATTGCTGGCTCAGGGCTATGGAAAAGGAGATGAGCGCCTCCCTGTGTTCCTCATGGAACGGGATGGGACTTTACTTTACTTTTTTACATCTCTCCTTCGGTCAATGGCGACAGTCGACGTGACGCAATCTTTCTTTTTCAACCGTCTATCGATTTACAATATTTTAACGCTATAAAACATGGTCGTCGCTTTTTTCAACTTAGGTAATTTTGCCACAGACGCTGAACTTGAAGACCCACCAGACATTCATTCCAGAACTTATAGTAATCTCTAAGTCCCCGGGGAATGAAGAACCTCCTCGGGGCAAATGATAATAATTACAAGAATAATTAATAATAATTAATAATGATATGAGGTGTGGTGAGAGTATGACACCCGTTTCATTCGAGCAGTTCTTGCTTAGGTGTAACAATATTATATATGATAAATATTAGATTATTCTCGAAGAACGCAGCATCGTGTTTATGAAAGAATCGAATATTGCATGTGAGTGGAGTAGGTCAGAGTGGACATGCACCTTTGCCCGTGAACCTGTGCAGGTCAATGGCGTACGGTTGACTAACAAGAACGGATTCTTGGAGGATGATTGCGAGAGAAAAGACATCGCCTTCCTTTGATCCGTACAGGGGTCGATGTTGACGACTCACACGAAGTATTTCAGGTGCAATGTACATCATATCTAAGACACACACAAAGTATTTCAGGTGCAATGTACATCATATCTAAGACACACACAAAGTATTTCAGGTGCAATGTACATCATATCTAAGAAACACACACACACACAAACAAAAGTATTTCATGTGCAATGTACATCATATCTAAGACACACACAAAGTATTTCAGGTGCAATGTACATCATATCTAAGAAACACACAAAGTATTTCAGGTGCAATGTACATCATATCTAAGACACACACAGTATTTCAGGTGCAATGTACAATTGTACATCATATCTAAGACACACACAGTATTTCAGGTGCAATGTACAAAATTGTACATCATATCTAAGACACACAGACACACAAAGTATTTCAGGTGCTTTCTTTCTTTCTCCTCCGTCAGGTATTTGCCGACGATGAGGCTCTAACAAAACTTCTCCATTTCGGCCGGTCTCTTGCGAGTTCTATTGCCTTTCCCAGCTCTATTGAAGAGGAAAGCATCGGGAGAAGACAACATCACAGCGGAAATGATCAGGGAAGGAGAGGAGTGCTCAGTGGAAATGATGCACACCCTTTGCAACAGGATATATCAAGGAAAGAAATGCCCGGAGGACTGGGGAAAGGCGATCATAGTCCCCATACACAAGAAAAAGGACAAAACTGTTTGCAGCAACTACAGAGGAATCAGCCTCCTAAGCGTGCCTGGAAAGGTGTACACCGGAGTCCTGCAACAACGACTACGGAGGTATGTGGAGGAAATAGTAGGGAGGAACAAGCGGGTTTCAGAAGAGGAAGGGGAGCAGTGGACCAAATATTCACAATTAGGCAACTAGCGGAGAAATACTATGAAAAGAACAAGGTGATATATAACAACTTTATCGATTTCAGACAAGCTTTCGACAGCGTCTGGCAGCAGGGGCTGTGGAGAGTTATGAGGAATTACGGAATACCAGAGGAGCTAGTGGAACTAATGGAGGACCTGTATAGTAAGACGTTAAGCGCAGTGAGAGTAGACGGGGAACTAACGGAATGGTTCAGAGTACATGTTGGAGTAAGACAAGGCTGCGGTCTATCCCCATACCTATTCAACCTGGAGGCAATGATGGACATAGCGCTGGCAGACACAGAAATAGGGGTGAGAATAAATGGTGAAATAGTCAACAACCTAAGATTTGCAGACGATATAGATCTGATGGCGGAAAGCGAAAGCCAACTGCAGGAGTTAACGACCAGGGTACACGAAAGTAGTAAAAGATTCGGGCTTAGGATCAATGGAGAGAAGACAAAAACAATGACAATTGGTAAGAAAAAAGAGAAGATAACCATCACCTTGGAGGGAGAGGAGCTGGAGCAGGTGGCGGAATTTGTGTACTTGGGTGGCCTAATTACGGAAGATGCAGAGTCGACAAGGGACATAAGGAAAAGAATTGGACTGGCATCAGCAATGTTTGGGAAGCTGAGGAAACTATGGAGATCAGGCAACATCTCAACAAGAACAAAAATCAAACTATATGAATCACTGGTGATACCGGTCCTCATGTATGGAGCAGAGTCTTTTTCTGATTTTTTATCGCTTCTTCAATTTCTCCTCTGAGTATGTGACCTAGTCTATCCTGATTATTATTCTGTGGCATTTCTTCCAGGACCGTTGCATCCGTTGGATTCTCTTCATTATACAGTTCCTCGAAGTGTTCTCTCCATCTTCGTCTGATCTCTTCCTTGCCCTCCATCTTTTCCCCATCCTTGCCTCTTATTTCTGATGATCTGCTGCTCATCGAGCCGCATATTTCGTCTGCCATCCTGAACAATCCTCTGGTGTCTTGTCTCTCCGCACTTTGCTCCACCTCTGTGCATTTTTCCTCTATCCATTTTTCTTTGCATTTCTTTGCCTTCTTTTTGATTTCTCTGGTTATTTTGTTGTATCTTTTCCTGTTTCATTCGTTGTCCGTTTTGGTCCTTCTTAGCTCCCTCCTTTGGTCACTTAGCCTAAGCACTTCCTGCGTTATCCATGGCTTAGTCCTTCTTGTTTCTCTGTACCCCAGCACTTGTTTTGCCGTTTCATTGTAGATTTCTCTGATTTCTTTCCATGTTCCCTTCACGGAGTTTTCAACTCCCTTCTCCTCTTCCACAGCCTTCTTCCATTTCCTCTGTAGTACCTCCTTGTACCTTTGTTTCGTCTCTGTCTCCTCCAGTTTTTCCACGTCATATCTTCTTGTCCTTTCCTGTCTTCTTGCTGTTTTAGCTTTATTCGTATACCTGCCATTACTAGTTTGTGGTCCGACGCTACATCCGGTTTCAGGTGCAATGTACGTCATATCTAAGACACACACACACAAAGTATTTCAGGTACAATGTACATCATATCTAACACACACACACACACAAAGTATTTCAGGTGCAATGTACATCATGTCTAACACACACACACACAACAAACACACACACACAAAGTATTTCAGGTGCAATGTACGTCATATCTAAGACACACACACAACAGTATTTCAGGTGCAATGTACGTCATATCTAAGACACACACACAACAGTATTTCAGGTGCAATATACATCATATCTAAGACACACACAAAGTATTTCAGGTGCAATGTACATCATATCTAAGACACACACAAAGTATTTCAGGTGCAATGTACGTCATATCTAAGACACACACACAACAGTATTTCAGGTGCAATGTACATCATATCTAAGACACACACACACACAAAGTATTTCAGGTACAATGTACATCATATCTAAGACACACACAAAGTATTTCAGGTACAATGTACATCATATCTAAGACACACACAACAGTATTTCAGGTACAATGTACATCATATCTAAGACACACACAAAGTATTTCAGGTGCAATGTACGTCATATCTAAGACACACACACAAAGTATTTCAGGTACAATGTACATCATATCTAAGACACACACACACAAAGTATTTCAGGTGCAATGTACATCATATCTAAGACACACACACACACACACACAAAGTATTTCAGGTACAATGTACATCATATCTAAGACACACACACAACAAACACACACACGCACGCACACACAAAGTATTTCAGGTGCAATGTACATCATATCTAAGACACACACACACACACACAAAGTATTTCAGGTACAATGTACATCATATCTAAGACACACACAAAGTATTTCAGGTGCAATGTACATCATATCTAAGACACACACACACACACGCAAAGTATTTCAGGTACAATGTACATCATATCTAAGACACACACAAAGTATTTCATGTGCAATGTACATCATATCTAAGACACACACACACACACGCACACACACACGGCCTCTATTATCACACACAGCAATACAATATTATTATTGTAGAGTCGTTTTATCCGTCAACTCGTTTCCTTAGCATTTTAAAAACACCAATCTACATTATATGCATATGCGTAAACGAGAAAGAGGTATGGGCGAGAATTGCGAAGGCAACGACAGCCCTAAAGCCAATGGATAAAGTCTGGAAGAGCAAATCCACACATCTACAAACAAAATTAAAAGTACTGAGAACCTGTGTTCAGCAGTATGCTGTATGGATACGAGGCATGGACAATAACCAAAGAAATGGAGTCAAAGACATTAGCCTTCGAGAGGAAATGCTACAGAAAAATTGAAGAGAATTGGATGAATGCAAAAGATGACAAACTCAGAACTGTATGAGCAAATAGAAGCCGCAGAAAACCTTAATGCAGATAATAATAACCAGGAAGCTGGAGCTATTTGGTCACATATGCAGAATGAGTGATGACAGAAAAATAAAGAGGGTGGTGTTTGGAAGAATGAATGGAGCCAACAGAAGAGGTAGACCACACAAGGAATGGCTGGACTGGTGTGGAGCGCCAATACAAGACCTGACACATGCGGTCCTGGAAAGACAAAAATGGCGAGGAATAACGAGGATGGCAGTGGGCACCTACGGGCACTGGTCCCTCAGTTCTTGATGATGATGATGATGATGACGATGACCGTTGACGATGATGATGATGATGATGATAATGATGGTGACGGTGGTGGTGGTGGGGGTGGTGGTGGTGGTGATGATGATGATAATGATGATGATGACGATGACGATGGTGGTGGTGGTGGTGGTGGTGGTGGTGGTGGTGGTGGTGGTGGTGGTGGTGGTGGTGGTGGTGGTGGTGGTGGTGGTGCTGCTGCTGCTGCTGATGATGATGATAGAGTCATTAGTTGCGGAAGATGAGAAGCTAATTAGACGATGCATTAATCATCTTATTCATCTTCTATACCTCTGTAGACGTCGTCATCTGCTGTATCCTCTGGCTGGTTGAGCTTAGCTTCGCATTTCCTAAAGTGTCCCATTCCGTATCCGCTCACTCTGCAAGTCCACCTCATGTCCACCAGACACTTTGTGCTGCTCAGGTGGCCATGCGAACCGATCTCTGTCGTGTGTAGATACTCCATGCCCTGCAAGTCATTCAACATACAATAATTATTCCCACATTAATTATTATAGTCTGACGTTTTGCATGTTAAATTAATTATTCCCACATTAATTATTATAGTCTGACATTTTGCATGTTAAATTAATTATTCGCAAATTAATTATTATAGTCTGACATTTTGCATGTTAAATTAATTATTCGCAAATTAATTATTATAGTCTGACATTTTGCATGTTAAATTAATTATTCGCAAATTAATTATTATAGTCTGACATTTTGCATGTTAAATTAATTATTCGCAAATTAATTATTATAGTCTGACATTTTGCATGTTAAATTAATTATTCGCAAATTAATTATTATAGTCTGATATTTTGCATGTTAAATTAATTATTCGCAAATTAATTATTATAGTCTGATATTTTGCATGTTAAATTAATTATTCGCAAATTAATTATTATTATAGTCTGACATTTTGCATGTTAAATTAATTATTCGCAAATTAATTATTATAGTCTGACATTTTGCATGTTAAATTAATTATTCGCAAATTAATTATTATAGTCTGACATTTTGCATGTTAAATTAATTATTCGCAAATTAATTATTATAGTCTGACGTTTTGCATGTTAAATTAATTATTCGCAAATTAATTATTATTATAGTCTGACATTTTGCATGTTAAATTAATTATTCGCAAATTAATTATTATTATAGTCTGACATTTTGCATGTTAAATTAATTATTCGCAAATTAATTATTATTATAGTCTGACATTTTGCATGTTAAATTAATTATTCGCAAATTAATTATTATTATAGTCTGACATTTTGCATGTTAAATTAATTATTCGCAAATTAATTATTATAGTCTGACATTTTGCATGTTAAATTAATTATTCGCAAATTAATTATTATAGTCTGACATTTTGCATGTTAAATTAATTATTCGCAAATTAATTATTATAGTCTGACATTTTGCATGTTAAATTAATTATTCGCAAATTAATTATTATAGTCTGACATTTTGCATGTTAAATTAATTATTCGCAAATTAATTATTATAGTCTGACATTTTGCATGTTAAATTAATTATTCGCAAATTAATTATTATAGTCTGACATTTTGCATGTTAAATTAATTATTCCCACATTAATTATTATAGTCTGACATTTTGCATGTTAAATTAATTATTCGCAAATTAATTATTATTATAGTCTGACATTTTGCATGTTAAATTAATTATTCGCAAATTAATTATTATAGTCTGACATTTTGCATGTTAAATTAATTATTCGCAAATTAATTATTATAGTCTGACATTTTGCATGTTAAATTAATTATTCGCAAATTAATTATTATAGTCTGACATTTTGCATGTTAAATTAATTATTCGCAAATTAATTATTATAGTCTGACATTTTGCATGTTAAATTAATTATTCGCAAATTAATTATTATAGTCTGACGTTTTGCATGTTAAATTAATTATTCGCAAATTAATTATTATAGTCTGACATTTTGCATGTTAAATTAATTATTCGCAAATTAATTATTATAGTCTGACATTTTGCATGTTAAATTAATTATTCGCAAATTAATTATTATAGTCTGACGTTTTGCATGTTAAATTAATTATTCGCAAATTAATTATTATAGTCTGACATTTTGCATGTTAAATTAATTATTCGCAAATTAATTATTATAGTCTGACATTTTGCATGTTAAATTAATTATTCGCAAATTAATTATTATTATAGTCTGACATTTTGCATGTTAAATTAATTATTCGCAAATTAATTATTATTATAGTCTGACATTTTGCATGTTAAATTAATTATTCGCAAATTAATTATTATAGTCTGACACTTTGCATGTTAAATTAATTATTCGCAAATTAATTATTATAGTCTGACATTTTGCATGTTAAATTAATTATTCGCAAATTAATTATTATTATAGTCTGACATTTTGCATGTTAAATTAATTATTCGCAAATTAATTATTATAGTCTGACATTTTGCATGTTAAATTAATTATTCGCAAATTAATTATTATAGTCTGACATTTTGCATGTTAAATTAATTATTCGCAAATTAATTATTATAGTCTGACGTTTTGCATGTTAAATTAATTATTCGCAAATTAATTATTATTATAGTCTGACATTTTGCATGTTAAATTAATTATTCGCAAATTAATTATTATAGTCTGACACTTTGCATGTTAAATTAATTATTCGCAAATTAATTATTATAGTCTGACACTTTGCATGTGCAACACCGTTCGCTATAGAACATCAAGTGACAACTTGATAACATCTTAGGATCCTTCCTCCTTCATAATTATTTTTTTTTAGCGCCCGAGGTATATAATATATATAATATAAAGCCTGAGGGATCATTTTATGATTCCTCAGGCTTTAAAAACAATAAATACTAAAAACAGTGTTGTTCTGGAGTTAGCGGTCGTCGTCACCGGTCGATTGTGCAAAGGTATAGCGAAAAGAAACAGCGTTAAAGCGTTGAGTGCAAACAGAAAGACGCTGAAAGAGGTTTGCTGTCTCCTGCGGGTCTCCGACACCATGGTCAACCGCCGCCCTAGTTCTGATAAGAACTCCAGGCCCTGTGCATTGATGGGACCTAGGGTCTCAAGTGCGACTGGAATGAAGTCGTGTGTGCTGGGGATTCCTGCATATTTTGCTGTCTTCTTGGTGGATGCCATTTCAGCTGCTGCTCCAGATGTTACGGAGGTCAAATGAATATACGAGTTAGCGCATGTGTGAACACTCGTAGCATCCCATTTTAATTATTATAATTATTATAATTATTATTATTATTATTATTATTATTATTATTATTACTACTACTACTACTACTACTACTACTACTACTACTACTACTACTATTGATAATAATAATAATAATAATAATAATAATAATAATAAAAAAAAATAATAATAATAATAATAATAATAAGTGAGCCGTTCCAGAACGACATTAGTAATATCTCCGGTTATTGTTTGGCACACCTTTGTTTATTAATAAAGATTATTGTATAATAAAAAATTTAAAAAATAATAATAATAATAATAATAATAATAACAATGGCTATTCCAAGGGTGCCTAACATAGGTTACTATAATACTATATCGACGATAATACTTCGATAGGTACATCTATTTGACAGTTGTAAAAGACATTCGGCAGTAATTATAATAATAATAATAATAATAATAATAATAATAATAATAATAATAATAATAATAATAATAATAATAATAATAATAATAATAATAATAATAAAAAGAAAAGAAACAGCGTTAAAGCATGTTAATGCATTTTAGAGCAGCCTGCTAGAGGTGGCATGCATTTCAAGAACTCACAGAAAGAACCACAGATCCCGCTTCTAAATCTCGATTGCTAGCCGTACAATCGCCACATTCAGGAGA
Organism: Lumbricus rubellus; assembly: GCA_945859605.1. Lineage (NCBI taxonomy): Eukaryota > Metazoa > Annelida > Clitellata > Crassiclitellata > Lumbricidae > Lumbricus > Lumbricus rubellus. The sequence continues at coordinate 29,142,372 of OX243828.1, read as the reverse complement.
TTGGCTTCACGCTCTACCCATTACGGCAGCTGGATTGCGGATGACGGGAGAGGTGTTGAGAGTCGCAGTAGGCATTCGTCTAGGTACCGTGCTTTGTGAACAACATATGTGTAAATGTGGTGCCAGAGTAGAATCCGTAGGTCATCATGGATTCTCCTGTCCAAAAGGTGCTGGAAGACACCAACGCCATGCAATGATAAACGATGTGATATGGCGAGCGATGACGAGAGCCAAAATACCGGCCATCAAAGAACCTACTGGTCTTTCCAGAACCGATGGTAAAAGACCAGATGGAGTTACCATAATACCCTGGTCGAGAGGTCGTTGCCTTGCTTGGGACGTCACTGTGCCGGACACGTTTGCAGCTTCGTACGTACATCTAACAGCGGAAAACGCAGGTGCAGCAGCGGAGAAAGCAGCTCGAAATAAGACCAGTAAATACGCTGTCATCTCGCAGTCGCATCACTTCGTTCCTGTGGCCATCGAAACCGGAGGAAGTTGGCACTCCGAGTCCCTGGAATTTGTTCAAGAGTTGGGAGGCAGAATTTCGATGTCGACCGGTGACCAGAGAGAGTCCAACCATCTGCTCCAGCGCATTTCAGTCGCGCTCCAAGTAGGAAATTTGTTGTCTGTTTTGGGCACGACAGAACTTATCGGCCAAGACACTGAGAGGCCAAGGACCTAATGTTTGAAACGATTATTTACTCGTCTGTACATGATTTCGTCAGTTTTTGAAGAAATAAATGTGTTATAATAATAATAATAATAATAATAATAATAATAATAATAATAATAATAATAATAATAATAATAATTATAATAATAATAATAATAATAATAATTATAATAATAATAATAATAATAACAGGCTGCTCAAGCATGTACCAAAGTCAGCTAGACCAGCAGTAGGCAGACTGCTGACAGCGGTCATTAATAAGATTCTCTCAGATCCTCTCAGCCCATCACCCTGGAAAATTCTGATCGCTTTTGGAGCTCTCATTTTAGAGCAGCCTGCTAGAGGTGGCAAACGCCACAATCTGACCTCAACTATTAAAGGGCGAGTTGATAACTTCTCGACTAGTTGGCCTATAAAAATAAACGACTTGTTCGCTCCAGACACGCCAAACCCCAAGACCGCTGCTCAGTCACGTGCACCGAGGGTTAATGATCAGGAAACAATAGCTGCAGCTGTATCTTCCAAGCTGGAAGATGGTAACATAAAAGCAGCGATCAGAATCTTGTGTTCAGAGGATAAACCAGTTCCAATTAACCTCGACTCCATGAATGAATTAAGCTCCAAACATCCACACCAACCTCCTGACAGACCCATCATACCTATGGAAACCCCAGTACCTCCTTTTCAAACCACTGAGGAGGAAGTGCGTAAGCACATCCGTTCTTTCCCAGCAGGTTCATCTGGGGGACCCGATGGTCTTAGACCCCAACATCTGTTAGATTTGACTAATTGCAAAGAAACAGGCCCTGATCTGATATCGGCTATCACAGCCCTTGTTAATTTGCTACTGGCTGGTATTTGCCCCAATGAAGTCCGTTCGACTCTTTTTGGTGGCACCCTGTTTGCTCTACGGAAAAAGTCCGGAGGACTGCGACCTATCGTAATAGGATACTACTGGCGTAGGTTGAGCTCTAAGTGCGCGAACACTTTCGCGCTCCCAAGAGTTTCAACCTATTTCTCTCACAAACAAGTGGGTGTGGGTACTCCTGGAGGCTGCGAAGCAGCTGTCCATACAGTAAGGCGCTTCCTAGGCAAGATGGAGGAAGACTCAATAGTTGTAAAACTTGATTTTTCTAACGCATTCAATAGCTTATACAGAGACCGAATGCTTTCCTCAGTTCTTGACACTCTACCAGAACTTCTACCATATTGCAATTTGGCTTACGCAGAAACTTCTGACCTTAAGTTTGGTTGTTTCTCTATACAGTCCGAGGTGGGTCCGCAGTAAGGCGATCCTCTCGGTCCGTTGTTGTTTTGTCTTCCTCTACAGACGATACTACTGAACTTGTGCTCCCCTTTGGTTCTTGGATACCTTGATGACCTTACGCTGAGAGGGGCGGCAGCGAGTGTGGCTGCCGATGTGGAGACCATCGAACGCGAGTGCAGTGAAATGGGGCTGTCCCTAAACCACGCAAAATGCGAGGTAATAACGCATTCCATCGACTCGCAGTTACCTGAACCGCTCGGTCGCTTTTCAATCACTACACCGGAAAAGGCCGTCCTTCTTGGCGCTTCACTTTCCACGCTGGATGCACTCATGACCTGTCTTGAAAAAAGATGCTCCGAGCTATCTCTGGCGCTGTCCAGATTGGTAAGCGTCACTAAACACGACGCTCTAATTCTACTGAGATGCTCAATCAGCACTCCAAAGCTGATGCACATCCTCCGCTGTGGTCCCTGTTTGGACCACCCTCTTCTCGAGCAATATGACTCTCTGTTGAGAACTGGTCTGTGCTCGATTCTTAATCTATCGCTGACAGAAGACCAGTGGTTACAGGCCTCCCTCCCTGTTAAAGCTGGAGGTCTTGGCATTCGCAGGGTATCTTCGCTTGCGCTTCCCGCCTTTTTGGCTTCCGCTGCAAGTACCCTCGCCCTCCAATCCGCCATGCTGAGCAATGTAACCATTGATACAGACATACAGTTTGCCGCTTCGTTTGAGCATTGGTGCCAAAAATACTCTACTTCTAGCCCAGACGGAGAACTTCCTCACCGGCAATCTTTCTGGGACAAACCAGTTGTTGCACAAGCAATAGCTGAGCTTGATCAATTTCACACCAGTGATTACCATCAAGCACGTCTAAAAGCAGTGTCAGCACCTCATGCAGGTGACTGGCTGTTCGCCTTACCAATAAGCACTTGCGGTCTCAGGTTGGACGACGAGGCGGTTCGAATAGCTGTGGGCCTCCGTCTTGGCACGGTCATCTGCCACCCACATAGCTGCCCGTGCGGCACTCTCGTGACCGCTGATGGCTCACACGGCCTGTCATGCCGTCTTGGTCCTGGCCGACAGGCCCGACATGCAGTCCTAAATGATCTTATCTGCAGGGGTCTCGTTCAGGCGGGCATCCCAGCAGTTAAGGAACCACCTGGTTTGTCAAGGTCGGATGGGAAGAAACCAGATGGTCTAACACTGATATCATGGCGCTCAGGTCGTTGCTTGACCTGGGACGTCACAGTCGCAGACACTGTGGCTCCATCCTACTTACCCACAACCTCCATCCGGACGGGAGGTGCTGCT
>OX243828.1:29129118-29134118 GCA_945859605.1 Lumbricus rubellus | reverse complement strand
CAACTGCATAAGCAATAGATGCACAAAACGAAGAAATTACTGTTGAACGCCTAGGCCTATAGTCCAAATTCAATTATTGTACCATATTCATGCAAGAGGGGGGGGACAACAGTTACTAAGAGGGGGTATGTCAATTTGAGACAAAGCGCGGCAAGACAGAAGATGACATTCTTTGGACATGTGATGCGCACGGATGGGCTGAAAGCCTGGGTAAGGAGATGATGCTGACATGTGGGGGAGGGAAAGAGAGCGAGGGAGAGGGTGCCCGAGGAGGAGATGGATGGAGGAGATACACGAGGCGACGAGGATCAACTAGTTTAGCCTCAAGCTAGTTGCTGTTGTCCTATACGACCCGTAGTAGGCCTAATGTCGTATTTTAGAGTTTAGACTGCATAATTTTGTTAGCAAGATCTACGGTTGAGTTAACAGAAGCTAGACTCTCAGAATCGCTGCGTTTTCTTTCCAATGACGTTTTATTAAGGGACTTGACAGCGGCTATCCGGCAAAAAAAATAATTTTAGAGTTTTCTCTTTTGACCAAGGCCTACTAGATAAGTCGACGTAAAAGTCAGTTTGATGTAGTAATTGCATTACAACAGTAGTGATCTTGTGGGGCGAGGAAAAATGTTGATTTTTCAATTGAAACTCTTAAATAGGGGCCTAAATGTAAAGACGATACAAAAAATTCAAAAGTTTTTTGGCAGGTCATTAGGCAGGTCATGAGCAAAATAGGCAGGTCAAATGACCTGCCGCGACCTCCCGTAGCGCCGCCACTGGATACTTAGCTGAGAAGGTCAACAGATAAAGCAAGAGAAGATAAGCGGTGAGAGGAGGAGGAGGAGGAGGAGGAGGAGGAGGAGGAAGAGTGTATAGAGACTTGGAAGAAGCACAGAAATCAGGAAGGTGCGACAAAGTCTCTTCTGGACTGGATGATGCGGTAGGGATACGAACAGCTAAAGGAGGCTAAACATAATCAACGGAAGGAGAGGTGCCATCGGACGCGTATTCGAACCTGTCAACTGGCAAACCACAACATGATGATGATGATGATGATTAATAAAAAAATTAGTCTTCTAAAAGCATTTTTTGTCTATAAGCCTAGCTCATATCGTGCAGATAATGTTTATTAGTTTGTCTTCACATTGCAGCAATGATCCAATGATCCGTCTGACCACAATTCTTGTGATGGCGTTAATCTTAACGTATACGGTTGTTTCTGGATTTAGATACAACATTACATTATGGATTATTAACCGATTATGGGTGTAGGACATTATCCCCCCTGGACATTATCCCCCCCCCCCCAGACACTATCCCCCCGGACATTATCCCCCCGGACACTATCCCCCCCCCCCCCGCGATTTTTCGTAGGACATTATCCCCCCCGGACAAAATCCCCCCTTCATGTACAAATCCTAGAATAGTGCCGTAACTGATAAGACTTCGAAAGTTCTTAATGCCATTTAACTAGTAACTGCATCTGACCTTTCCATTCAAAATTAAATTCAATACAGTAGAGAAAGTAACGAATGGGAGTCCCCTACATTAAGTAGCCCTACGAAGGTTTGTTAATTAACGTCATTGACGTAGGTCCAATTAGTGTCAGTAGGCATAGAATTAGATTTGAAATAAGCAAATGAGAATCGTATATAGGACCTATTTGTTTAGTGTCTACAAGAAAGGTTTGTTAACATCAGTTAGGCTACGTCTAAGCTTCGTAGTCTTATTAGCGTCGTGTCACAGTAGATGAATGAACGATATACGATATACATATCAAACCTGCAATTTACTTGCCATCTTTTTACAAAGATAAACGTATTGTGTTGTATTGTATTGTATTTAAACATTTATAAAGCGCCTCTAGTAGGGTGAGTCGTTCTGGATTATATAGTATCATCTTCCGATTCCTCCCACATTTTAATGAAGTGCATCTCACTTGGATGTCCATTTAGATATCACTTCCTCCGATCTCTCGTCTCGTTTCTTCCTCTCTATACTTACCAATTCTTCTTCTTCTTCTTCTCCTTCGCCTTCTTTGTCTTCCTTTTCTTTGTGGTCAAACGATAATTCTGGCCATTTGATGACGCTCTGCAATGCTGTTCGTACGGCCATCACGTGAGATGCTTTCCTGTTTACCACACGATCACGATCATACGAAGATCAGAATAATTTATCACGGATTTCATATAATTATAATTATAATATTATATACATGTAAATAATAATAATTATAATTATAATTATCATCATCATCATCATCATCAAGAACCGAGGGACCAGTGCCCGTAGGTGCCCGCTGCCATCCTCATTATTCCTCGCCATTTTTGTCGTTCCATCGCCGCATGTGTCAGGTCTTGTATAATAATTATAATTATAATTATAATAATTATAATTATAATTATAATTATTATAGGCTATACATGTATGTATGCATGTATGTATGTATGTATGTATGTATGTAAGTATGTATGTATGTATGTATGTACATGTATGTATGCATGCATGCATGCATGTATGTATGTATGTAATACTATGTATGTATGTAAGTATGTATGTATGTAATACTATGTATGTATGTATGTACGTATGTATGTAATACTATGTATTGTGGGGCGCGGTGGTCTAGTGGTGGCGTCGTTGCCTTGGAGCCGGAAGGTCCGAGGTTCGAATCCACCTCCCCGCGTAAGGACCTTGGGCAAGTCCTTCACTTACAATTGCTCAGCGCTTCGGCGTGAAACTCCGATGCAGTGTCCGCTCTGCATCGGGAGCGCCTCTGAGTAGAGAGCTTGAAGGGGCACTATAACAAGTGCACATACATACGTATGTATGTATGTATGCATGTATGTATCAATTAAATGAAGAAACAGACTAATTGCACAGGGGGTATTTTGTCCGGGGGGGATAATGTCCTAGTCAAAATCGGGGGGATAATGTCCGGGGGGGCTTTTGTCCGGGGGGATAATGTCCGGGGGGATATTGTCCGGGGGGATAATGTCCTACAATCGTATCCTGCAGCATGGTTTTTACCCGTGTATACCCTGGTTTTCGGGAGGTGAGTTTTCCCCGGAGGTGAGTATACGCCGTATACCCGCGTATGTATACCCTTGAGTACAGCCCTGCTACTCGTTGTATTTCGCCTTTGCTGGGTTTCTGCATTGAGATCAGAGCTGCAGTAATCAAGGTTGTTTAGCGGGTATACAGGGTATACTCACCTCCGGGGAAAAAGCATCGCATACTCATCTCCGAAAACCAGGACACACGCGGGTATGCCGCGTATAACTATAATTACCCCCGGGTAAAGCATTTAGTATTTAGGTTTACTTTTCATGAAATCCGGAGCGAACGACTAAAAAAAGGCCGTAAGTTTTTCGGACAGAAAATTGTTGACATTTTTGGAAGGTTTGGGCCGGATGACTTTAAAAAATAATAAAGGTTATCAGCTTTTTTGGACGGGAAATTGTTCACATTTTTCATAAGATTTGGGTCGGTTGACTAAAAAAGGTCGTCAGAAATTTCGAACCAAAAAAGTCGGTTTTTCTCCCGGTCAGCGTGTAGGCTACTCACCTCAAAATTTATAGCCCTGATTGAGACCATCATTGAATAAGGGCTTCATAAATGTCGAGATACGATAACATTCATTTGTTGTTATTCTGGTTATACTTTCTTTCACACTTGACATCATCACTTTAGGCTATTATCCTTTTGCAAATCGGTTTGATTCGTGTTTATCGACATAGGCCACGTGACACTTTCACGGCCAGAAATGACGTCAGAATTGACGTCGTTAAAATAAATTAAATATTGCCAAGTGCGAAAGGTTTCGAAATAATAATGCATGCGACAGCTAATATCGCCTTAATTTAGAGTAAATTACAACATCGAAATTTAAAATGCCAATAACTCTAGATTTAAAGTGAATTGAGAGCCAAAAATAGTCGCGCTGACCTACAACTTCTTATAAGAAGATTTTACATAATGTTTCGCTATTCAAATGCACGCGGTTTCAGCGCCTTTCTTTGGCAAACGGAATTACAAACATTCTGTTCTATTAGCCTATCTATACTTTCAAATAATTATAGTAACTGTTAGGCACAAAACAACCGATTGTAAACTTGAAATGTAAGATCGTCGTCGTCGTCGTCACCATATTTCGAATGCTTCAGTCAGTCTCCTCAGTCGGATCATCCTCTTACCTAAGTCAGTCTCCTCAGTCGGATCATCCTCTTACCTAAGTCAGTCTCCTCAGTCGGATCATCCTCTAATCTAAGTCAGTCTCCTCAGTCGGATCATCCTCTTACCTAAGTCAGTCCCCTCAGTCGCATAATCCTCTTACCTAAGTCAGTCTCCTCATTTGTATCATCCTCTTACCTAAGTCAGTTTCCTCAGTCGGATCATCCTCTTACCTAAGTAAGTCTCCTCAGTCGGATCATCCTCTTACCTAAGTCAGTCTCCTCAGTCGGATCATCCTCTTACCTAAGTCAGTATCCTCAGTCGGATCATCCTCTTACTTAAGTCAGTCTTCTCAGTCGGATCATCCTCTTACCTAAGTCAATCTTTTCAGTCGTATCATCCTCTTACCTAAGGCAGTCTCATCAGTCGTATCATCCTCTTACCTAAGTCAGTCTCCTCAGTCGGATCATCTTCTTACCTAAGTAAGTCTCCTCAGTCAGATCATCCTCTTACCTAAGTCAGTCTCCTCAGTCGTATCATCCTCTTACCTAAGTCAGTCTCCTCAGTCGTGTCATCATCTTACCTAAGTAAGTCTCCTCAGTCGTATCATCCTCTTACCTAAGTCAGTCTCCTCAGTCGGATCATCCTCTTACCTAAGTCAGTCTCCTCAGTCGGATCATCCTCTTACCTAAGTCAGTCTCCTCAGTCGGATCATCCTCTTACCTAAGTCAGTCTCCTCAGTCGGATCATCCTCTTACCTAAGTCAGTCTCCTCAGTCGGATCATCCTCTTACCTAAGTCAGTCTCCTCAGTCGGATCATCCTCTTACCTG
>OX243828.1:29121618-29124118 GCA_945859605.1 Lumbricus rubellus | reverse complement strand
TAAAACGCACAAGCATAATATTGCCAGTATTAATTTATTGGCAATACTGACAATATTCGTTTAAAAAGTTTCGTTTCATACGCATAGCGATGTAGGCTACGAACAGTCGAACACTATTTATTCATTTAGAGTATTTCGACTGCGACTCTGTAAGCTGATATAATATAGAGTGAGGCCTACAGCGGTCAGTCGAGTGTTTGTACTACTAGCGGCGATGGGCCAGACAGCAGCTGCGTTTTTGGCGCGCGTTTACAGACGCCTAGTCTAGACACGGCCGATCGAGGGTTGCGTGTACGAAAGAGAGATAGAGAGAAGGAAGGAGTGTGAGAAGGAAGAGTGGCGAGATAGACGGTGATAAGTGCAGTAGCAGTAGAAGTAGGAGTTGACTAGAGTTGTGGAGAAGAGTGGTAGTTGCTGTGATAATGCAAGGATAGACATTATCGTGTTGTTGCTGCTGTTTCATTTACGTTGGATTTGATATAATATACTATTAACCTGTCGTCGTTGTCGTTGAAGTAAAACAATGAAAGACTTTAGAATAGAAACTTTAACTAGCCAGTAGATTAAAGTCAGTTAAGTCAGTAGGGATAGGCTTAGGCTACTGATGAACGATATTGAAAAGCTACCGAGGAGACTGGAGGTCAACTAGAGAGCAGAAGGGGTTGACATTAATTGGTGGCAGCGGTGAGATTCGAATCTGCGAACGGTTGGATTTGTATCTACGAACGGTGTGATATTTCTCTACGGATGTTGTGATATTTCTCTACGGATGTTTGGATATGTCTGCGGACGCTGATATTCTCATCTATTCGGACGCTATGTTTTTCTTATCTACACACGCTGGTATTCTCATCTGAGATACGGAAGGAACGATATCTGGGACTTTATCGCAACTACGGACGCTGTGAAATTATTTGACGAGCCGAGAAGCAACCTGATCAACAATTCATCGATTATCTATATGACGTTTCTCACCGTCGTGTGAGAAACGACAACTCAACGACTGAAAGGTAGGAGAACTTGCTTGTCTGATAAAGGAGCAGTGATCTTTGAAGTAAAGAAGTAAGAAACAACAAATAAATTAAGATGGAGAAACTCACGGAGCAAAAACAGGCAGCTATTAAAAAGATGTCGTCTGAAAGATTAATAAAGTTATTAATCGAAGCAGGCCTTGATGCAGAAGAAGTCGAACAGATGTCGAGGGAACATTTAATGAGATCTTTGGCTGAGGTTTGGGCGGAGAAAGAAGCTGAAGTAGAAGGTGCTATTGGAGGCGCTGAAGGAAAGCCAATTGAGAAACCACCGGCAACGATGTCTATAGAGGCGTTGCTACAATAATTCATGATGATGAGTAGACAAGAAGAAAAGGAAAAAGAAGAGCAACGTAGACAAGAGAAGAAAGACGATGACACTGAAAGCGAAGATGAACACAGTATTCAAGAAGAAGAAGGAATAACACCCGAGAACAATTAAAATGAAGAAGAGATGGCTGCATGTGAACGAAATGATAGTGAAGATTCGGGGAGCGATGTGGAAATTGGTACGAGCATGAGAGAATTGTTTACGGAGAATACGAATGATGAAAGACAGGTGGAAGATGCAAAGAAATTGGAGAAGCAAAAACAGTATGCCGGTCAATATAACAAGAAAGCAAAATATAAAGAATTCAAACTTGGAGAAAACGTCAACGTACTAGGGGAGGGTGCCCCAAGACGGGACGGTGCACAAGATGAGACGATGCAGTTTTCTCGCAGTGGTTTTGCGCGTTTATTTCTTTTTAGCATTCAATGCATCGACGATTACCTAGTCTATGTATGTACGAGTTTCAGTCTCTATGCTAACCATATCCGACTTGCAGATAAGCATTTTTCGTTTTGTGCTAGTTAGCTTACGATTTTGCGATTTTAAATAATCGCGCAAAGTCATCACTTTACGTAGACATTTCGAAACGTGTTTGGTGGCTAAACACAGTAAAATATGTCATCTAACGCATGCATTTTGAGATGGGCGATAATATGTCGTCGTTACATTAAAATTGATGCGTACATACATCACGCATAGGGTGCACAAGATGAGACATGCTTTGTGTGCCCAAGACGGGACGCGTCCCGTCTTGGGCACAAGTCATATTCCAATGGTAAACCGTGAAACAGCTACACGTCCCGTCTTGGGCACACGTCACATACCAGTTGTATGCTGTAAAGCAACTTCTTAATAAGGACATACATACATACATACATACATACATACATACATACATACATACATACATACATACACACACATACATGCATGTATGTATGTATTATATGTATGCATGCATGTATACATAGCCTACATACATACATACAATACATACTTACTTACATACATACATACATACACACATACATACATACATACATACATACATCATACATACAATACATACATACGTACGTACATAGCCTACATACATGCATGCATAGGCCTACACATATACATACAAACAATTATGCAT